>JASSUY010029275.1:0-92030 GCA_032466535.1 Forpus xanthops
TTCCAGTGCCTCACCACCCTTAACAGTAAAGAATTTCTTCCTCATAGCCAATCTAAACTTCCCCTGTTTAAGTTTGAACCCATTACTCCTTGTCCTCTCATTACAGTCCCTCATGAAGAGACCCTCCCCAGCATCCTATAGGCCCCCTTCAGATACTGGAACGCTTCTATGAGGTCTCCACGCAGCCTTCGCTTCTCCAGGCTGAACAGCCTCAACTTTCTCATCCTGTCTTCATAGGGAGGTGCTCCAGTCCCCTGATCATCCTCGTGGCTCTCTTGTGGACTTGTTCCAACAGTTCCATGACCTTTTTATGCTGTTCTTGCAGAGATACTGCTTCTATGTGGGCCTCTGTTAACAGCTTCTGCCCTGCCAAGCAGATGTGCATTCTTCTCCCTGTGCATGTCCTGCCAGAGCAGGTTGATATAAGGACTGCTTGGAGATGTCATGGTACCCAGATTTTAGGTGTCCTGATCATTCTAAGCCAGTTATCTTAAAAAATCCTTAGTTTAGACAAACCTAAGTTAAAAATAAAATGCTTTTTATTTGCTTAGACACAGAGGTGGGCTTCTTAAAATTCTTCAGTCGTGTTCTATAAAAACATCTTTTCTCCTTAACTGAGAGAGTGCATCAGATACCTTTATAAGTTAATAGATAAGTCAAGGCCAGGAGGCAACACAGTGTCTGAAGAGATGTGTGCAGTTAGTCCAGGGGGAGTAGTCTTGAGTAAGTCTGAGATCAATAGTCTTTTATGGGAAGAGGAAAGGAATGTGGATTTCAGTGCAAGACCTTTCCTTATGCTGAGTTTATATAAGCCTGTCCAAATTATGCCCATCAGCTTACAAATGTTTTAAAGGAGCTGATGCATGAGGCTTACTGCTGACCTTTTATTTCTGACTCAGTGGGTTGTAGCTGCTGTGTTGATGGCCAAGGGTACTTGACCTTCATCCCTTTCCTAGGATGAAGCAGTGATGGAAGTGGGGAGAAAGCAACCAACATACAGTACAGCCCTCTGGCTGCAAATATATGACTTGGTGTTAATGTTTAGTAGCTGTTGTTACGACCTGTGCTTCTTGTAAAAAAAAAGCTGTGAAAAATGTTTATTTTTAGACAGTCAGCTGAATTGAACAAACTGCGCCAGGATTATGCTAGGCTGGTGAATGAGCTGGGAGAGAAGAGCAATAAGTTGCAGCAAGAAGAGCTCCAGAAGAAGAATGCAGAGCAGGCAGTTGCTCAGCTGAAGGTGACTTGGTTTTTTTCTGCCTGTTGAGTTGCTCTCAAGGCTTTATCTGAGCCAGGTTTTGAATTGGGTGGGGTGTGGGGTATGCGAGAATTGCTTTAGCTGTTTCCCTGGACACTAAATCTCTTCTCTCTTTATATGTGCAAATACCTTTTTTCAGATAGGCTGAGCCAACCAGTGGGTTTATTTCATGTTTAATGATGTTTTATTGAATATTTATTTTTGTTACATTCAGAAATCTGGGTTTTGTGTGATTACAGACCTCCCTATAAAGTGAAATTTAGACTGACAGATCAATATCAAGTATCTTTATAAAGCTTCACTGGTGATTTTGAACTTTTTTCTATGGGTGCAGAATTCCAGCAAGATTTGAGTTGGGGTTGTTAATCCACAAGGCATCGTCCTTGTACAGTTTTATTAGAGAGTACAAGCTTTTGCTTAAATATGTATTTAAATTTTTAAAAACTTTAAGCGATAAAATGTAAATGGTCTGATTTCTGGATGTACCTCTTTATTTTTGCTTAGAAGAAAAAGTATTTTGTCTTTGCTTTTTTTTTTTTTCCACAAGAGAAACCTGGTGTTCTTAGATGTGAATGTCAGTCCAGAGTTCAGTACTTATTTTGTACTTGCAGTTAAGCCTTAGTTACCAGAAGTTCTTCCTGTCTTTAGCCCTTGCAGGTAAAGAGTTGGTATCCAGAATTGAGACATTTTAATTGCTAGATGCAGATTTATGTAATGCTTGGGTAGTCTGACTTCTAGTGTTAATTCTGAACATGCAGGGCGAAGATGCTACACTTCAGTATTACAGAAACCATCCTGTTAAGAGCCTATAATGAAATCCTGTTCACAATTTTCCTTTCAAATTAATAGACTAAATGACTCTAGGAGGAGGATTTCAGGGTACTCTGTCTTTCTGATGTGCTCTAATGGAAACAAGAAAAGTTTACTTCATTGCCATCTGTTTTGGGAATAGCACCAAAGAGATACATTCTGAATGTTTCAAAGATAAATTAAAGGTTAGACTTCTTTTCATCAACTGTTCCTTCAATGTGAAGGTCCAGCAGCAGGAAGCGGAGAGAAGATGGGAGGAAATCCAGGCTTATCTCAGGAAAAGAACAGCAGAACATGAAGCAGCACAACAAGGCACGTATCACAAAATTCCCCAGTAACGCTTGCTGCAGTGATTTGGCTGTTGCCATTTGTGAAAAAGAATATTAGTGAATAAATGGCTTAAATTAAGGCTCAGGTAAAGTCAGTACTGCTTCAGCACCCTCGGGAAATACTGTTTTGTAATACCAGTTAGTTTGAATGCTGATGAGAGAGCTGAACCTTGGCTTGCTGGAACAGGGCTTCTAAATCAGCCTCCCTGTTTACAGTGAAAATTATTTCCCCTAAAGCTAAATATTTACTTCTGAATTAAAATCCTGACATTTCTGCTACAGATGTGCAGAATAAGCTTGTGGCCAAAGACAATGAAATCCAGAGCTTACACAGTAAACTCACTGATACAATGGTGTCAAAACAGCAGCTGGAGCAGAGGATGTTGCAGTTAATGGAGGCTGAGCAAAAGAGAGCTTCTGCGGAGGACTCCATGCAAATGCAGGTGCAGGTAGTATTGCTCAAGTATCTGAAGGGTTTGTCTTTTTCCTCCCCATTTTTTTGCCTGCGGAAACGTAATATTGTCCTTGCAATACTGTTTTAGGAAAGCTTCCCACTGAATAAATAATGAGAAAACTGTCTGCCAGTCTGTGGTCTGGCACCTTATGAATTGAGACCTTGTGTGTGGTACTGTGACCATCTGGGGCCATCTCAGACCTGAGAAACCCTCTGGGCAAGTTAGGAAAATGTGCTGACCCAGGCAGTTTCCCAAGTTGTGAAGTGATATTACGGTATTAGGAACAACCTGGAAGAGCATCCATGTAACTGGTGTTTGCATGAGCTCTTCTGGAGTGATTTCTTCTGGGGTCAGGTGTTGAGAGGCAGTGTAGACGTAGCTCTTGAGGGCTTCAGGGAAACCGAATAGCCTCCAATGGGGCAGAGAATATTTTTTCTGTTGGTACAGAACAGGTTATTGTGCTTCCACTCAAATAGGATGTTCTTTGTGGAGAGGAAAACCAGCATCTTTGAAAAGTGTGAGGTGAATGCTAAACTGTTCTTACTAACATTATCATGGCTAAGAGCTAATCCTAGCAAAAGTTGACTAGCTCCGGATCTCAGCCTGCTTTTCTTTCTGTGCTCTCTTACAAGGAGCTGATAGAGCAGAATGATGCTTTGAATGCTCAGCTTCAGAAGTTTCATTCACAAATGGCAGCCCAGGTACAGCATGTTCTTTCATAGTCATGAATTGTGGACTTTCATTAAAAGCAAAATTTTGTTTTATAGCTGGATATGAGATATGTAATGCTGAAAGCGAAGGCTTGTTAGCATTCTCTTTTCTAGTGTTTCTCAAACTTGTTTAAAACTTAAGCTTCTGCTGCCCTTTTGAGGGGAAAAAAATCCACTTATTTCCTTCTGTAGTGGCTTTTGTTTGTAATCAAAGGGTAGATTGCCTTTTTGAATGTTTGTTTTCTGTAGCATGTGTGCTGTTCTGTCTTGTGGTTCTTTTGGTCATTTTGGAATCCTGTGAAACACCCGATTGTACTTTTCCCTTGTGCATTAGGTTGAGAAAGCATCTTATGCTAGTTACCATATAAAGCTGTTTGTTCATTACAGCAGTGACTTTTGTGCACAAAACCCCAAAATACCCATAAAATCAAACCAAAACCACACCAAATCTGCACAATGTTTTTCTCAGTTCTTTTGGTATCTAAAATTTTCATTTTTCTGGTTGGTTCGAGGAATTAAATTCTGCTGTAAATGCTATGAGAAACTTCAAAGTCACTGAAGTTGCTTCCATGTAGAGCTGGATCACAGATCTTCTCAGAAGACACAAGTGGGCACAAGTGAGCACAGCAGTTGGCTGCTGTGTTCTTTTAATCATGGACATGGTTTATATAGTTTAAATGCAATGTCAGACTGAAAATGTGTCATCTGGCTCTAGCTGATGTGCCTTAACCCATTGGGTAGGGAGAGCAGCATCTTCATGACCTGCTCCTCTCTTTTCAGTACAAGGGTTTTGAAAAGAAATCACTAGGGAGATTTTGATTTTTAGCTCTGGCTTACACAAGGAGGCTGTTGGAAGGAGGTCTGTGCTTCCCCCATGTAGCACCATAGGCTGTGAAAATGCAAGGGTATTCTTCCCCCATGGACATTAGGTGTGAAAATAGCACTTTGGGGAAGCAAGGTTGCACTGGATATGGCTTTGGACATCAAGGCTGATGAAAGTAAGGAGACAAGTCTAGGACTGGAACTGTTAATTCCCTTTGATATTTATTTTTCTTCTGCTTTTCTCCATGGTGTGATCTGGATAAGGTGACATAGGGATTGCTATTAGGGTCCTATGGGCACAAGCTCTGAGAATCCAGGATTTTGGGAGGGTAAGGCTGGGTAAGGATAACTATGTATCTGTAGCACAAATGAATATAGAAGTTCTGGTACTGCCAAACTCTGTGTGAAATGGTCTGGAGAGGTCCCTTGATGCCTTGATAACCATTGTGATGAGTCTCTCCTTGTGCTCTGTTGTGGGTGACTGTAGTGACCCCATTAGGAATAGGCTTTTCCAGGAGAAAAAAAAAATGCCATTTGCTGATTTTTGTGCTGTTTGTTCTTAACACAAGTCCTGATGCACTGTGCAGGGTTTTGCTTTTTAAATTCATGTGGTTTGTCAGCAGAGTAACACATAAAGCACTTCATCCATGGGAGGAAAGTGCTGGTTTTGTTTTGGTTTCTCCTTCATGTTGCCTTAAGCTAAAGGGGAAGGGACATTAGTATGTGCTGGTATTTTTGCCGTGTTCCTTAGCCAGGAAATTGTTGGAAGCATCCTGTGCCAATTTAAAATAACTACACAAATCTTAGCAGTGCTATTCCTGATAGTTCTTTGACTTGCTTTTCTTTCAGCTTTTCTTTTTTTGTTTTTCTTCCTTCTGCAGACCTCAGCTTCAGTCCTGGCAGAAGAACTACACAAAGTGTGAGCATTCATTTCCTTTGGTATTTGGGAGGAGTGACTGGCTTTTAATGCAGGCTGTCTTTCCTTCCTGCATGTGCAGTGTATATGGCAGGGACTGGTGAGGGAAATTGCTATCTATACTTTTTAGCTTTTCACCATGAGATTGACTTGGGAGCTAGGAAACCGCTTCCTGTCAGTTTCCCTTCAGTGTCTGGCCTCAGGTTTGGAATCTGTTGTGCATGGTTGTATATGCTACACAGAAAGCAGTGTCTACTCCTGTTTACCCCTGCCTTTATGCAGGGAATCAGTCCAGCATGCAGGAATGTTCGTGACCATTTGAACTGTTAATATTTGGGCTGTCTGGTGGTGCCAGGAGACTTATCCCCCTGGGAGATGGGTAGTTGTTGTCTTTCAGAGCTAGAGAGTGTCTTACAAACTTTGGCAAGCAAACAGCTTTCAAAATGGATAGAAAAGCTTTTGGACCCAAAGTATACTGTCAGCAGGATTTAGAGTAGAAGCTGGACTTAAAGGCCAGCATGTATTTTGTGTTAGCCTGCTGGTTCATGTGCCGCTTTCATCTAAGACCTTTTAGTACCATTATGTCATCACTTTTCTTTTGTGCAGGATTGCAGAAAAGGACAAACAGATAAAGCAGATGGAAGACTCGTTAGGCAATGAACATGCCAACTTAACCAGCAAGGAAGAAGAGCTCAAGGTATAATGAAAACATGCATCAATACCAGCTGATACAGGGAGTGGTGTATATGTTACATGTACAAAATTAAGCCCACAAAGCTTTTGGGTCTAGAAATGGCTCTTTCAGCTAAAAGTCTGCTGATTTTGCTCTTCTAAGCAATGCTTGATGATGGGAAGCTGTTGATAAGAAAGCTTGAGGTTTTTCCTTGCTGCTACCAATGGAATCCTTCAGAAAGCAATCTGAAATACTTTGCAGTGGAAAGTGAACTTACCTTAAATACTGTCTCTATGCAAAGTGCAAGTATCTTTCTTTTTTTCCTTCCTTCAGGTCTTACAGAATATGAATCTCTCTCTGAAATCAGAAGTACAGAAGTTACAGGCTCTGACAAATGAACAGGTAAAACAATTGTTTTATTAAATATCTAATTTTACTTCCCACTACCTATTCTGTCGCGAAGTGCACGTCCATTGGCTTTAAGCAATCCGTGCTTAAGCACTTGAAAGGTTGTATGGCTGCTGAACTGGGCTAATAAGTGATTCCTTGGAGTTCTTACAGTGGGTGGGAGGCCTGCTTCTAACCCTTCTCTCACCAGTGAAATCTTTCTTATTTGGATATCCAAGATACTGAAGTGATTTGCTTGTTTGGTTTAGATTTGCGAGCATGTGGAGTGCAGGACACTTCACAGGAGTGAACGCAACTGTGCTTGAATATGCAGTCTTGGTGTTTGTGTACAAGGGTCATAAGCATCCCTTTAAAACATCTCCAAAGCATACAACACCCTGTCTTCCCCCACCTCACCGTAGAGATCTTTTAAGAACCAAATGTAATACTGGCCCTGTTACTGCTACATAAGTTATGGTTCCTTACAGAGGTGGAAATTAAATGTTTAATTGGAGATAATCCTGGTTGTCAAATGAATATTCTTGAGATCTTTTGCCCTTTGCACAATCACGTTCTTGCTTCTGGTATGTATTGATGTTTTAAAAGTGCGTGAAGACAAGCTTGCCCCTCATACTAGCTGGTGAGTCATGTGCTTAGAGGCCAAATGACTTATTCCAGCTTTTTAATATTGTGGAATGAAAGGTTGATTGAATCATGTGATGTATGTTAAGTCTATGTTAATCCTCTTTATATCTAGGCTGCTGCTGCACATGAGCTGGAAAGGATGCAGAAAAGGTAAATAGCTCTGGGATTTGATAAACAGCATTTGCTGGTCTTTAGCATTCTTTTGAATCAATGCTTTTTGTAAGACTTGGATGGCAAAATGTATGTCACTTTTCTTCTGTGTCTTAGCATTCACATCAAAGATGACAAAATAAGAACTCTTGAAGATCAACTTCGAGAAGAGCTTGCTCAGATTTCAAACACAAAAGAAGAATTCAAGGTATGATATAGAATAGCTATTCTTGTGCTTATTTACAGTAAGTTTTCCAGACTTTGGGAGTTGCTGAGCATTTCATACAATTGAATGTTGATTTGTAAAATATAACTTGCAGGTGTGAAAGTAAAAGTATTAAAGTATTCTGTTTGCAAGGCAAGAGCAGTGTGGGATGTCACAGTCATAACAGTGCAGCAGAGTAAGAGGCAGGGTAACACAAGTTAAGTGTGGTGACTGCAGTTATGACCAATAAGGTCTTTGAAATCTGTAAGGGGAGGTTGTTGAGTAAAAGATATTACTGTTTGCTGTTTTCCTGCATTCTACCTTCTAATGTGATTTTCAAGGCCTTGGTATAAGCCTTTGCTTTTGTTGCTTGGGTTACCATGTTAGGTTTCTTTATTTCTTTTTAAGTGGTTTCTCATGAGGCTGCAGCTAAATTGCCGAAGCTTTTAGATCTGACATCTGAGGTCTGCCCAGCAAAGCTGGTACTTGCTTCTAGGTAGTGTGTACAGAGAGCAGCTTAACTCTTCCTTGCCCTCTGCCACCTCAGTTTTTTTTCTTCTGAACTTCAGAAATAGATCTGCTTCCTGAGGAAAGCAATGGCTCCATCTTTTTAACTCCTTTAAAGTTTGTGATGGGTACTGCTGCTCTTCTGATATTTCTGGTGAAAGGTCACTCACCCTGAATCTCATGATGTCAAGTTGGTAGGTTTGCAGTGGGAACAGAAAAGGTGGGTAGTGGCAGAGGCAGCATGCTTTTGTAGGAGAAGCCATGCCTCATGAGTGACGTGGAGCTCTTTGGAGGTGTTAGCGAGCATCTAGTAAACTCGATTTATGTATTAAAGAGGTTTTGATGAGACCCTTGCAAGGCTCTGTAGTTTCTCTAAGCTGTCAGAGAATAAGAGGGAAGAATTTTTGTGGAATTAATGGGATAGAAATCAGCTACAACTTCAGTTGACTTTTGTAGGAAAACTTTTCTAATAAAGCTATCAGCTGAACCTGCAGTGAAGCGGGGTAATGGGTATATAAGTGGTCTTGAAAGGGGTGTTGGAAGAGGTGGCAGTCTTGAGTAAGTTGGCAGGTCTGAAGCTACTGTGACTCTTGGGGCTTTCAGCTTGGTGGAATATTTTAAAATGGCAGGTGAAGTGGTGAAATGAATACAAGGAGGAATAATCTGAACTTCCTTTAGAGTGATGGTGTTTGTAGTAACTTTTTACCCTGGAGAAAGGCCTTAGAGGTGTTGTGGGTGCTTATGTGCTGAAATCAGCTCAGTGCTGAGTAATGGCAGAAATCATCTGGATGTCATTCTAGCAGTTCTTGGGAATAGAGAACAGAACGTGGATCACAGTCTTCATGACACTGCAGAACTCCACAGTGTTCTCTCAGCACGAATATTTTGTGCTCTTCTAGTCTTTCTCCTGTCTTTGATACCAAATGTAAGCTACACCAGCTCTATACTAGATGCTTCCACCTAAGTAAGTGCTACTTTTTCCTCTGCACATGAAAGAGGGAAAAGCCATGTTCAAACAGGATAATTCTTTTGATCCTTACTGCTGCTGTCCCTTCCTGCTTGTGTTGTTCTTGTAAGGCTTTGAGTCTCAGATCATGTGTCCTGCTTTTTACCTTTGTAAAGCACCAAGCAAGTCTTCAAAAAGGCTGTAAAACAAAAAGCAATAATAGGGCTGCTGTGTCTGTTACACAGAGCAGGAATGCTGGGGGAGAGGCATGTATGTCTTCCTGATTCACCTCTTTCCAGTCAGACCAAAGTGCAGGAGCTGTGCAAACCCCTTTGCTGCTGGACTACCGACTTCTTGTTGTGCATCCTCAGTGTCAAGGTAGCTGAAGAGAAATAGAAGGGTGATCCTGGACCATTTGCTTCCCCAGATGAGTGCTTTGTAAAAGCAGCTGTCAAATCTTGGCATGATGCTGATACTGCTTTAGGAGAAAAATGTTTCTCTTCCTTCTCACACTTGGTACTGTGTGGTTTTTCTGCCAGGGAATATACATGGTAACAGCTGAATTTCTCATGGGAGCATAAGGACAGAAGTGTTAATACAGATGAGCAAGAAAGAAGGGGAAAGGGATCTTGTAGCTTCCAAAGAATTCACTGTAATGACTTCTGTGCTATTTAATTATTACATTACCAATATGAAAATGCTGTAATTAGTGGTTGCAATTCTGAACTGATAAAATGTTTACATTTTTTTCCAGGTTCTCAAGGATCAAAACACAACTCTGCAAGCTGAAGTTCAGAAGCTGCAGACTCTCCTATCTGAGCAGGTATAGCCAGTATTCAGTGAGCTTGTATCAAATACCTTCTGTTCTTTTTAACTTCTTCAGTACCTTCTTTTCCTCTTAATCTGGCCTTCAGCTGAGCTGGTTGTTGTCAAAGCCTGTTGCTTTTTAGATATTTTCCCTTGCATGGAAAGTAAGGCAGTTGTGACTGTCTTCAAGTGCTAGACAAGAGTGTCCAAACAAAATGTGGATCTTTGTTTTTAATTCTCTTCCCTGAAGAATGCTGGCTGAATACAAGCAGGATGTTATTTCTTCGACTTCTCCCAGTTTTATTGTCAATTTTCATGGGATTTCAAATTTTATTCCAGAGCAACTAGCCCTTTTGGGGAGAGAGCTCTTACTTTGAGGTGGAGAGACCAAAGTAAGATCTTTACCCTATTTTGTTTTCTTCTGTCCTGGAATAAATTCTCAAACCAGCAGTAACCAAAGAACAGACCCATGGAATGAGGACATTTATACTATGATGTCTTTTGGGTGTCCTATATTTTAGCCCATAGCACACCTACAGCCAGTCTGATACTCACACAGGATGCTGCAGATTCAAAGCAGTTATGTTGCTTAGCCCCATCTCGTTTGTGAGTGTTGCCTGGGAGAGCTCTTGTGAGCACCTCTGACTTTGTACCATTATGGAATGAGAGCTTCTTGAATCACTGGAATCAAGACTTGTAGGGCAGGAAACTTCTTTATTGTGCTGGTGTCTACTAGCCAGCAGATCCTTGTCTAGTTCAGCTCCCTTTCCTCTGGTGGAGAGCCAGGTTTGCAGCCTTATTCCCTTGGGTCTGGCTGATTTTGTGTCCTGTCTGAAATAGTGGGGCCGATTTTTCTTTGCAGCCTGGCTTTGTTTCTTGTGTGGTCATTCACAGTGTGTTGTTTTTGAGAAGTCACGCATATTCTGCTGCGTAAATCTCAGATGGAGCTTGTGGTTTCACTAAATACTCAAAAGAGGCAGATTTTTCAGGTACTCAGCTGGCTGCTATGGATTAGATGCCGCACAATGCTTGGCATGCTTTACAGTCACTATGATCAATGGGATCTTGTGTCCCGCAGCATCTTGTCACCAGAACTCCTGTAGTCCATCTGTAAAATCAACAAGACATTTGGGCTGGATCTGTACCTCCCCTGAAAGACTGACATCTTTTCAGCATCAGTATTAGACACACATCACATGAGGACATTCTCCCCTTACTTTATCTTCCCTTCTGGATTAGTGTGGTAACTAAGCTGATTAAATTGATGCTCTGATTATTTGTGTTCTTAAAATCCCAAAACATTATTGATCTAATTAATCATCACTCTGTTATGTTTTTTTAGGCAAAAAAAGACTTGTTAGAGCAGATGGAAAGAAGGTGAGGAACTTTTTTTTTTTTTTATTCATAGACTAAAATCAAGATTTGGTTTTGTTAGCAGGGAGCTTACTGTTAGTGAAACTGCCCTCAAAGGTTAACTCTTTCTGCTAATCTTCACTTCTGGTTTCTCAGCATGAGAGAGAAAGATGATAAAATCAAGACAGTTGAAGAGCTGCTTGAGGCAGGACTCATACAAGTGGCAAATAAAGAGGAGGAGCTGAAGGTAAAAATCTCTTGTGTTTTAATGGGGAAATAGAGATTAAGTGCTCTTGTGGGAAGTATGTGTTTGGGGGCTCATAGTGCAGTCTGAGATCATTCCCTTTAAATAGGAAAGGCATTGTGTGGAGACAAGGTTTTAATCTTTTTGATAAGATAGATTAAGCATTGAGCATTGGTGGCGTGCAGTAAGTGCTTCTCTCTGCTTAGTCTAGGGCAGATTTTGCTACCAGATTATTTGTACCAGATACCATTTGGAATAAAGTGAATAAATCTTGAGAGCAGTGTCTTTGGCCTAATCTGCAATATGGGACTCTTGCCTCTTTGCTTATTTGGTAATCTGACCTGTTAAATAGATTATCAATTTGTGACACTTCTGGAATGATGCTAAAAGCATTTCCTTTTTCTGTTTAAGAAGCTGTTTTCTGTTTAAGGAGCAGCTAGTGATTTCTGGTTTAGAAGAAGCTAGACTTTTTTTTTTATACTGGAAAGCCAGTACAAAAAAATCTGTGTGTTTTCAACTGGGCTTTGCTGCAGTATCTACCTGGGCATAACCAAGGTAATGGTTGCTTTCTTAATGTCCCTAAATTCCAGGTGCATATCTGACACCCCTGTACTGGGGAGGAGTAGCACACTAACAAACTGTCAGGTTACTATTACTGTACAGCCAAAGATGTGAGTACATCACCTTGATGTTTCCCTGGACTCCAGCTTCCTATAGATTGAAGTCCACTTGGAGTTGTCTTGTAATGAATAGGTAGTTCATTGAATACTTTGGCCCCCACAGCTGCAGAGGGGGTCTTTTTCAGACTTTCAAAGTCTTTCACTTGTTCTAAGAGAAATTACTTCCCTTCAAGCTTAACACTTTTTCCCCAGCAAATGAGTCTTTCATTATCTGTGTGTCTGCTTTCAAAGGCACTGCGAACGGAAAATTCATCCTTGAGAAAAGAACTTCAAAGTCTGCAAATTCAGCAATCGGAGCAGGTAGTACTTTTCATCTAAAACTTATTACACCTAAACTAAATCTGAAAGAATCTCGCTGTGGTTGCAAAAGTCAAGGGAAAAAGGTGAAGATGTTTTTGAAGCCTGTTGGCAAAGACTCCTGTTTTCTTCCAGTATTGCTCTGGAGGCTGGTATTTCTGTCAAATACTTATTTTGCTTAAGTGTCAGAAACGTAGCAAATGTAAAGGTTCCAGTCGGCAGCAGTTCTGTGTTGGTGTGAGTGGAAATGGCTGTGGGTTGCTCTTTTTTCCCCAGAAGCCTATGCAGCAAGCATGGCTGGTAGGCAGCTCATACTGCATTGGTTTCATTATGTGTATTTGAACTTTCTAATGTTAATCCACACTCCTGCAGTTGTGACTTAGCCCCTTTATGTCTCTGTTCAGTGACACTGTCACAGTATTATTGTTTCTGATGTGCACTTGGTGTTGATCAGGAAGTGCCTTTCCTTGATGGTCAGCTCAGAAGGGCGCTTAGTTTCTAGAAAGTGATTTATGAAAATGGGGAAGCATAATAATTGTGGAGAGGTGTATGGCAGTGCCAGTATGAAAAGGTTAGCTGATCAAATGCTGTTCCTGAACCTCAGCCTTTCCTGGTGAAGATGGTGTGGGTTTCCTATTGTTTTCCTGGAACTTGCAGAAACTTGGTGTTTTTAGTTTGACAGGGGCTGGAGACCTACAACTATTTTCCAGGAGCAGCTGGATACATAAAATCATTAGGCTGATACAGTGTCATGGTTTAAGCCTCTCAGGCAGTTTGCTCACTCACTCCCCCCCTCAACCCAGTGTCAGAGTGCTCAAATTCTCTATTCCTTACCCTTCAACGCTTGCAGATTGTTTTGCTCTTTTCTGTTTTTCTAAGCTGAAGCTCTCTTTTGAACAGGTTTCCTTCCAATCACTGGTGGAAGAACTCCAGAAAGTGTAAGTTACTGCACAGATTTAATTTCTGATTGTTACTTCTGTCTATCTTTATTCTGTGACTACAGATGCCTTTCTTCCCTGAAATTACTTGCTTTTAACTGGGTGAATTGTATGTTTGTGGCAGGAAGTACTATCACTTTTAAGCATGCCACATCAGATCAATAGCTTTTGAAAATCTAGCTGCTTCTCTTCTAAGCAATTAACTTTATAAGCTTGACTTTGAGTAGACAAGGAATTGCAGTGAATTGTCAGATAATTGTTTTTCTTCAGCAGGCACTCTGAAAGCAGTGATCTTGTTTACTCTGTGTGTGTGTGTGTGTGTGTATTTGAAGTTGATAAATTCTTTGCTGGTATGTCCAGTGAAGGATGAAGTACAGTGTGTGTTGTTCCAGGGCCTACTGATGCTTTAACTTGCATTTTTTAAAAGTAATGGTATCTATTTAGTGTGTTAACTACTGGTTATGTAGAGCCAGTTTGTTCTGTACTCTTCCCAGTCTTATTCTTCCTGTTTGTTTTTCCTGCTTGGTCCCACTTTGGATTTCAGAGGCTGATGATGTGATGTGATAGCAGAATCAAAGCTTATATATTTGCTGAAGTAACATGTTTGTTCAGGCAACTAATGTTCTGTGTTCTTTTTAAAGGATCCATGAGAAGGATGGAAAAATAAAATCAGTGGAAGAGCTCCTACAAGCTGAAATCCTCAAAGTAGCAAGCAAGGAGAAGACTGTTCAGGTGTCTCTCTTACAATACCTGCTTTCCTTTCTGTGTCTATACCACTGACTACCATTTATTTGTTACTGCATGGCATTCAATAGTGATGAACTTGTAGCATCCATTTTTGTGGTGTTTGTGTTTCCATTGTCCAATCCTGTCTGTTTTGTCATTGAAAAGGCTTTGACACAGAAAATAGAGGCTCTGAAAGAAGAAGTAGGAAATTCCCAGCTTGAGATGGAAAAACAGGTAAAATATCTTAGTGCCAGAAGTGTGAAACAGCCTTGTCTTGGATGCTCTGCTCACTCATTTCTGTTCTGGTGGTTTCTTTCACTGGTCAATGTCATTGGGTAAGGGAACATCTTAATGGTAGAGCTACCCTATTCTTAGATATAAAGCTGCAAATCTGTAGTACAACTACAGCTGTCCTTCAGATACCACAGTCCTCTGGATGTCTGAACTTTTTAGACTTTTAGTAAGAAATTAGACAAGAATTGTTATAACTTAAAGCATGGTAGCATTAGCTCTGGCTGGGCATATACGGTCCCTGAGGTAAACACAGCGCTGGGCATCCTTGGAAGCTGGCAACTATGGAAATTTGAAATGCTGAAGGTGTTCCTCCTTTTGATGGCCTTTCTATGTTGCTAGAAAAATATTGCAGGCCCACATAGTTCCGGTTTCCAGGTAAACCTAAGACTGTTTTCTTTCCTGTGTCCTGAGAAAGCCTGTCTTGGCAGAGTAAGCTGTTAGGAATGCAGAAATGGAGGAGTATTGGCTTTTTTGGCATGCTTGCTGTCTAGCATCCAAAGTAATGGGAGCCCATGTTGCCTTAAGCTGCCTGCGGAATGGGCTCCCTAATCCATTGCTGCCAGGAGGCTCGCTTGCTTGTTTGTGTGGGGTGTGTGGGTTGTTTTTTTTTTTTTTCTTTTGTCTACACTTTTTACAGTCTTAGCTGTTTTCCAACATGTCAACCTCTTTTGTTTCCTTAGTGTTCAAGTTTTGTCCTTTTTAGGCAAAGCTTCGTTGATTCATAGAATCATAGTATAGTTAGGGTTGGAAAGAACCTTAAGATCCTCAAGTTCCAACTCCCCTGCCATGGGCAGGGACACCTCACACAAAACTGTGCCACCAAGGCTCTGTCCAGCCTGGCCTTGAACACTGCCAGTGATGAAGCATTCCCAACTTCCCTGGGCAACCCATTCTAGTGCCTTACCACCGTAACACTAAAGAACTTCTTTATATCCAATCTAAACTTCCCCTGTTTAGATTTGAACCCATTACCCCTTGTCCTCTCACTACAGTCCCTAACGAAGAGTCCCTCCCTAGCATCCCTATAGGCCCCCTTCAGATACTGGAAGGCTGCTATGAGATCTCCACGCAACCTTGTCTTCCCCAGGCTGAACAACCCCAACTTTCTCATCCTATCTTGATGCGGGAGTAATGTGGAATGTGTTTCCACCTTGGACTTTTCCTCCAAAGCAACTTCCCAGGAACTACATGAATTATTTGTGTGTTTCCTTCCCTCAACTGTGACACAGAGCCCAGAACAAAACACAATTTTAAATTGCCATCTCTAGAAAGCTACATATGAGAGATGCTTGCTCTAAAGGAGCACCTTTTGGTCTCCTACAAGCAGAATAGAGGGTTTTAGGAATAGCTGAAACTCCTGCCTGGGCTAAGCTAGCTGTTTGGAAAGCCAGTCTCTACAGGTAGCCATTACCAGGCTGTTGTGCAAAATTCAGAGGCAATGTTCCCACTAAATCTTGAGTATTTTTTCAATCCATGTTCAGTCTTAGAACAAGAATTTAAGGGAGTGCTGGCACTGCAGAGAACGTTTAAAAAACACTTATGCAAAGGTCTAAAGGACCTGGGATGGTCTCTCTTTAAGCTGCAGTTGGTAGTGAGATGGTTGTCATCATCAGTGTCTGCTTCTTCCTTTTGTCTCCCATGGTGGAACTGTACTCTGGTGAGCCTGCTTGTGTTCCCCTTTGCACAGTTTTCTTTTCTGCTCTGGAAGTCACATTTTAACTATGGAGAAAGTAAATAGTGGAGACATGTCGCTTCTCATAATTTATTTTGCCACGAAGAAGCATGTTTATGCTTACATAATTGTAGCGGATAGTGCCTATTCTAATAATGTCTAATGGCTTTTTCCCTAGAGTGGTTGATAGCATTTGTGTCTTTCTATGTTCATTAAAGTACTGATTATTTTTTAGGTGTCGATTACATCACAAATCAAAGAACTTCAGACTCTGTAAGTACAATTATTAACATGTCTGATCTGCCCTATGCACCCCTTTCTTTCCTGCTCTGGTCTAAGTTCCAATGTGTTTGCCTGGTGTCTGTGCAGGAAGTGATCCAGGCTTTTAACGTTGGTCTTAGATGTGTGTCCTTATTAGAAATACCTGGTCTTGTCTGAGATACAAACAAGGTGAAGTGCTGTATGGCTTCATGAGCCTCAGTTAAACTACAATGAATTGAAGACAAGTCAGGATGGAAGGACATAAGCAAGGCACTATGGCAAAACTATTTTGGCAATAGCTATACTGTATCTGGGTACATAAGTGAGAACTGAGCCACTAGTATCATCAGTCCCTTGTGTCCCAGATGGGGAGGGAGAAGGAAGTATTTTTAGATGAGGAAAAAACATGTATGAAATCCCTGCAGTATATGTGGGTACAGAATTTGTCTGCTTTCTCTTAATGAGCAGTGCCGTTGAGCAAGGGCATTTCCTGCTAACCCAGACTGAAGTGGAAGTGTTTGCTGGTTGATTTTTAGTGGGTGAATTGTTTTAGATCACATATGTTGGTTTTGTGGTGCACTGCAAAGCGTAGGGTATCTTTTTTTTGAGATAGAAAAAAGAACAAGAGTTTTTATGTTGTGTGTCTGACTTTAATGGTACAGGTTGAAGGGAAAAGAAAAGCAGGTGAAAACCATGGAGGCCTTATTGGAAGAGAAGGAGAAAGAGATAGTTAAGAAAGGAGAATGGCTTCAGGTAAGCTTCCTGGGTATTCTAAAGGAAAAATAAGTTCTGCTGTAGTATTTCTGACTGTAGGAAAATCCCATTCACACTTCTAAACTTGACATTTGTTCTTTTTTTTTTTTTTTTTTTTTTTTTTTTTGTGTGTGTCCAAAGGGTCAGAAGGATACAATTGCACAATTAACCAGTAAAGTTCAGGAGTTAGAAGAGCAGAACCTGCAACAGCTCCAACAGGTATGGCCTGCAGAGTGGATGTGGCTTGGGACTGCTGTTCAGGTGAATTGAAAGGCATTAGTTTTGTACTCTGCCTCACAAAGGGTTTACATTGACTTCAACTCAGAGCTATTTTAAATCCTGCTTGACTACACTGGTAGTCTGCAGTGCAGAGAGCCCAGTAGTTTCAACTGTGTTCATCCAAAATAGGATGAATATGTTCATCTGAAACGAGATGAACATGGATCACAAGTTCTGAGGGCTTTTCTTTAACCTAGATGATTCTTTGCATAGTGAGTAGCTTTGGTGGTCTGAAAACTCCCAAGCTTGTAGGCAGAATTATAGCTGCCTTGTAGGTACCTCATTGCCAAACTAAATTAGCATCTCTGTAGGGCCATGGAGGAACTCTTGCTGTAACTGAATGTAGCAGCTCCTCCTGGAGTAGTCAGGCTTTGCTGTGATTCCTTCATGTGTATACCTGTTGCAGAAGTTGCAACTGTTTGGAATGTTCTGGCTTTTGATTGCCTGCATTGGACTTGAGAACAGGAAATTGGACCTCCTTGAAGCGAGGTGTTACTTAATGGAAGAATTTTTCCAATAAGGTGATATTCTTGGGTCAGTTTTGATTTTTGTCAATGATTAAGGGGACAAACTGAGTTGCAGTCTTATTTTGGTTGGATATCTAGACAACAGACAGCATTTATGCCACACGAGAGGTGGAATGGAGGGAAATTGGCTGGTGTGATATTTGGGATGTGTGGTGTAAACTGTGCTGCTAAAATCTATTGTGCTTAGATATTCTCAGAGCAAAGCCTTATGCAAAATTCCTGGTATTTCTTTGGCAACTGTCTTGTTATATGTGTGGTGCCCCTTCCCATGCAAAGAGTTGCTGTTAATTTGAAAGCTTTACGGTGCCATCGAAATGAGGTTGGGATTTACTTTGTTTTTAAGGTACCTGCTTCATCCCAAGTCCAGGACCTAGAGAGCCTGTGAGTATGCTTAATAGCAGTTTCTTAAGCGCCTGCTGGTAATATACCTTCAGTGCTGATGTTTATCTTAAATTGGAATGTATGAATTGGTTTCAAGAATTTTATGGGCCTTGCTAAAATAAGCTGTTATTGCTGATGGATGTACACCAGCCAGTGTGTCTGCTGCTGTGTATAATAGCAAGTGTCTGGCGTCTCTGCTTGGCATGCCTAAGTCATAGTGCTCATACACTTTGTGAAACGGAATGATCTCCCAGGGCTCTACTAACTAGTGAAATTGCTACTGCTTCTTGTGCCTAGTGATAATTTCCCCTTCTGTTTAGCATGTTTAAAAGAGTGTGAATTTAAGTGCCTATGGCTGAGTCACTAAAAGCAATAAACAGATATGGTTTGCCGTTTTCAGTCTGAGATGCAGTAGCCAATTTTCCAGGTCCTGTTTTATGGAGAAACCCTGCCAGACTTTCCTCTGTTTTGACTCTGCTTTGTCCGGCTGCTCTAAGTTAGAGGAAGGTTGGGTGCCAAAGAGGGCTTTTGGTCTTCAGTACAGCACTTATAACATGCTGCCCTCCCAGGAGACTCCTGTATAGCCAGTACCTGAGACAGTCTTGCCTTTAGGAGACTGTCCCTAGTACCTTTGGAGCCAGTTGGCTTGCAGGATTTGCTCAGGTGACCAGTGTCTCCCACTTCTGCTTTGAATGTTGAGATCAGATATGTTTAAGTGTGTTTACTGATTGACAGGTGAAATTACTAGCTTGCTTCATGCTAATTCTTAGCTGGTAAGTGTTTGCAGTTCACGTTGTTGAAGTTGGCATGTATTTCCCTTAGGTTTTTTTGTTTTGGAGCTGTAGTGTAATGATTTCTTCTCCGTGTGTGCTCCCCTTTTTTAGCTGATTATTATATATAGCATACAAAATTTATCTTCTGCTTTTAAAAATGTCTCAGTTAGAGCACCTGTCTCTTCTTAGCATAAATTCTTGCTTGAAACCTTTTTCTTATGTGCTAAACCACCTCTGCAGGTTGAAAGGGGAAGAAGAACAAATTAAGAAGTTGAAAGCTGTAGTAGAAGAGAAAGAAAGAGAAATTGCAAGCTGTGTAAAACAGTTGCAGGTAAAGCTTTGATAGAAGAGCCTTTTGTTGTAAGGAGGATATGTATTACGAGTGTGTATCTATGTATATACCTGTTTATATGTTGCCTCTTTTCTTGTAATAGGATGTGCAGAAGGAAAATGAATCTTTTAAAGTTCAAATTCAAGACTTAAAGCAGGAAAATTGCAAACAGGTACAGCTACCAATTGCATTGTTACCAAATGAAGTGAAAGGTGGGGTGGTAGCTTGTATGGATGACATGGAAAACCAGTGATTGCGTTGACCATATTACTCAAGGGACAGCTTCAGGGTTGGATTGTGCTGAGCCAGCTTTTCTGACTGTTGCATACCTTTATTGATATAAAGGATGTTGCTTCCCTTTATTGCGTGGATTTTTTTGTGCTTTTTTACATTTGCTGAGTTCTTATCTAGCTTTCCACCCCGTCTTTAAATATTGTATTGCACCCAGGCCTCTGGCTAAAGGGGGTGGGAGAGGATTCCCTTGAAGTCCATGGGTGTAACTGCCTTGTGTTGCAGCAGTGCCTGGTTAATAAGGCAGATCGTGACCTCTGCACCAGTCTTTGCTGCTGATCTGATCCTAATGAGTTTCTGATCTGTTTGTAGGCCTCCCTAGCTGTCCAAAGTGAGGAGCTTCTACAAGTGTGAGTACTGCCAGAAGTTGAACACAGTAGATAAGTAGCAAAGTGTTTTGTTTCACTTATCGCTCAAGAAATTTAAAAGATTAAATAATTGCCAAATACACCATATCAGTGTGAGAAGTGCCAGTAAAAAAATAAAATCTTTACAGCCTAGTAAAACTTGAACATAAAGATTGTACTCAGGCTAATAATCCTCAGCCACAGCGGTCTGTGTGCTTGCAGTATGTGCCCACAGTATAAGCAAGCCATGATGGATTTAACTTTAAATGCATGCCAGCTCAGCTGTATGTCTGAAGAGTTAAATGTTGGTGTTTCAAGCAGAAGTAACAAGCTTTTTTTTTTTTTTTCCTTGGAACTTCAGCTTAGTGAAGTACTGCTCATATTATAAAATCATCTGGTGAAAATTTCTTTCCAGGGAAAATCTCATGTGTTAAAGTAGGTTATAATGTAGGGCTGAAGTACAGTAAATAACTGTATGGAAGGTAATGCCATACTGGCTTTTATTGTGCTACACGAATTGTCACTGTTATTCATTTTTCATTGTCTCAGTTATTTTTCTTCTAAGTTAAATGACTTACAAATTGTGGACTAGGTGCTTGAAAAAGAATGCTTTTATCCAGCAGGCTGTGCCTGTTTTGTGGTGGTGTACTAATGTGGGCTGGCTGACTTATCCTTGTCTAATGTGTTGCCTTTCTGTGGCCTTGATAAATGTGTGCAGATGCCTGTGTAGGCAAACAACAGCTTTGGAATGGGCTTTGCTCTGGCAGCCTGCAGTTCACAGAGCAGCAGGAAGCAAGCAGTACTGCCAAGTCAGTGAGCAGCTTTTCAAAGAGAGCATGTAGGGAGGAAAGTCAGTGTATGTGAAAGGGTGTCAGTGATTCACTTGAAATTTCTTAAAATCTGGCTACTATTAAAGCCTCCTGACTTGTCTATGGTTCTTTTTGCTAATTCAGGGTTGCAGGGAAAGAGAAGGAAATCGCCAGTCTCCACAATGAGCTTGCCTCTCAGAGAAATTCTCTTGAGTATCAGAAGCAAAAGAACAACGTAAGGAAATACTTCTCCCACCTTCCCGTACCCTTCTCCCTTCCTCCTCCCCACCACCCAAAAAAACCCAGGTCCCAAAGACCAACCAGCCTGCGTGCACAGCACTCCTTGTTGCCTAAGATGTTCTGGAGAAAGCATGCTTCTGATGGTTGCCTGTCGTATTGTGCCTTCTGGACACTCCTCTCCTCTTTCCTTGGGAGTGACTAAGCGTTTCTCACTTCACTGCTCAGAGTTTCATCAGCACTTCCTCAAGTTGCTGGTTTGATGAGGGGGAGGAGACTTGCTGGGGGACACATCCCGCAGCAAGTTCTCAGACTTGGATTCAAGCCTTGTTAGCCTAGTTCAGAAGCATGTCCCTTTGCCAAGGCAAGAAGAGGGAGTCTGGGGAGGGAGGCTGGGAAGATGAAAGGTGCTGTGCTCTGAGCAAGTCATGGTTTGTGTGTATAGCCATGGGAGAAGGCATTACCTTCAGGGCTCTTGGATCTGGCTCTTTGCCTTCTTAAAAGTGCATAATACTGATGCTCTGAAAGAGAGGATACTGGGACTTTTTACAGTAGCTGCTGATGGTGCAGATGGGTTGTTTGTGGGTGGAAGTAAAGATTGTTTCTTCCATCACAGAGCTGTAAGGCTACCTTCTTGTAATACATTACCAGCAGGGCAAGAGAATGGCATCTTTTATATGAAGAAAGTTGTTAAATGCAGTGCTTTTAGCTCGCCTATCTCCCTGTGATAGCCTATGAAGTCCAGTGAATACTGTGCAATAAACTTTATTGCTTTAAAGTGGGACAATATAAGAAAGATGCACAATGAAAACACTGAAAATGTAATTTTTGGTATGAGCAGTGTTGCTTAAGAACTGAAATAAGGTAGGGATAAAGTAGCTGAGTAGTCTCAGACAGCAGATGAGCTGGAAAGGTAGAACGTACGCATGCCTGTTTCCTGGGGAGTTACAAGGTCTAATTACCCTTTGTGGTGCAGGCAGAAATCTGGCTACTATTAAAGGCAGACCATGCCTGTAGGTCCAAGCTTTCCACACTGCAATTTTATCCAACTTCATATTAATGTGTTGTGAAATACCTCTTAGGATAGCAGGCAAATAATATCAGGTAAAGTTAAATTAGCATAAGTACACACTAGGATTTGGATGCCACTTTGTGTGGTGAATTAAAAAATACAGCCTTTCAAAATAGCCCTGTGCTAAAGCAGATTGTTTGAAGGGTTGAAAAAAGTTAATTTAAATCTTGAGCCTTCTAATCTCCTCCCCACAAAGCCCACCATCCTTCCTAGATAAGAGCTGCAAAGCTCTTTTTATAAGAGCTCTCAGCCTCATAACTGTGCTTGCATGTTGATGTCTTGTGGAGTACACGTTTGATGACCTTGCCAAGAAAGATGCTTGAGTACAGCATAGCATGATGGTGTTTCCATGCTGATCTGGGGTGTGCTCACTACTGGCAAAATCCTAGAACTTCCCAGGAGGGCTGGTAAAGCAGCAAACCAGTTTTTCTTTGGGAACAGTGGAGAGAGCTGTGTTTTAAATGCTGCAGACCAAGGCTCTGAGCTTTGTGTTTCTGAGATAAGTCCGGGCATAGTAGGTTTGGGTTGAGGGCCAAGGATCTACACGAGTAGACTGGTTGCAAGATCGGGGCATAAATGTGTACACCTCTGCGTATTCTTGGACCCATGCTGGGTTCTGCAATGCGACATGCCTAACACTCTGTGTGATCTGTGGTTTGGTGTCTGTGTTCCTCACTACTTTTGAGAACTTCACTCTCTTTTTTTCTTATAAGTGCAGTCAAAGTATGGGGTTGCTGTAGCGCTATGCTCTACAGCAACAATTGGATCAGTTTTGGACATGGGGGCAGGTTGGGTAGAAATTGGCATTTTTCCCCCCCTTCCATTCAAACTCTTTGAGCATCACACTTGTTTTTGCTAGTGTATGTCATCTTACCCAGCAAAATCTTCTTGCAGTAACCAGCATTTAAATGCAAATGGTGGAATGTAATGCAAAATATCTCTGAAGTAAAAGCAGAAACAGTTTGAGTATTGGCTGAACTGAAATCATTCTTTCTAAAAATGATTAGGACCTTCGGAAGAAAAACTGGAAAGCAATGGAGGCATTGGCATCAACTGAAAAATTGCTGCAGGACAAAGTGAACAAGACTGCCAAGGTTGTAATGTTAACTGCTAGAAATGATGCATTAAGCTAGAAGCAGATCTGCAGCTGTTTTCTTAAATGAACCGGAGGCATTGAACTTTTACTGCAATTTAAATAGTCTATTCTGAGTGGTCATTCATACACTCTCACCTCTGCTTCTTACTGTTGTCTTTAGGTTTATTTATTTTAACCAGCTTGTGGGCATGCTGACATTTTTTGATTTCTGTTTGCGTAATTGTTAGAGCTGTTGTGAGTCATTTCGTACTTGTGGGGAGCTCTAGAATAAAAACTGGTGAGCAACCTGCTTTCTCCTACTGGGCTTTTGGTGTGCTGGGATAAATTTATTGGAAGAACTAGGGCTAAATTACTGTAAAAAATATCCTGGGAATTTCTCAGGGAAATGGTGTCACCACAGTTGTGAATTATCTTCTTGAAGGCATGTGAGGCTCTTCAGATATCATCAGAGCCAATGTTCGATATGGTATGTGGTGTGAATTGCTCTGAATGAGCTTGCATTTACTGTGACCCTGATTTGGTGCTAATTGCCACTGTGCAGAATGAAAAAGAAAAAAGGATCAAAATAACTTGAAAAACCACCCCTCAGTTCAGGTAGCTAGAAGCAAAGGAGCTCTGATTTGGGATTGTGCTTCTGTGTTTTGGAGATGTCTGCCCTTTGCTCAGCCCTGCATTCAGGGAAGTTATGTACCTGCTTTTGGTGTGTGCTAATGCTTGCCTGCTTTCTCTTGCAGTTGGAAGACTTCATCAAACAGCCATTTGCCACTTCTTGATGGTTCCTAAACTGCTGACAGCTAACACACTTAGCACAGCTTCACAACCTAATGTCTCCTATTCGTTTCTGTGTCTGAATCTCAGCGTACTAATGCCACGATCTCTTGCAGCATAGGAACTCAGAGCAGCAAGGCGCAACAATACTCACATCAAAGAAAAAAAACAAATCCAAATATTAGTGAAGAATTTTGGCTGAAAGCTGCCTTCTATGCAGGGTTTCAGGCTTTCTGCATTTAAACTCACTTGGGAGTCTGAGTGTCGTATACCTAAATTAAACCAGCCCGCCACAAGCACAGCAAGCAAATGTCCTGTGGCTGGTCTGCTTTTAATGTTAAATAAATGGAGCAATAGATCTGTGGTACCCTTGGCTCTGTGTGCTTATGTTTGCAGAACAATGACAAACAAAACCTGGAGATTGTCACACAGCTCTAATAATTATTTCTATTGCATCCAAGCTTGGGGAAGAAGGGTGTTATGGTCTCCCTGTTGAATACTTAAAAATAATATTTAGAGGATAGTCTTGCTTTCTTGGCGTGGTTCAAATGTGCATTAACGCAAACTTTCCTTTTGACTTTAATTCTCTGTTTATTTGGTGATGTCAATTTATGGTGTCTTTTTCCCACTTGAAATAGTTTCAGTGTGGATTTTTCAAAAACTGATTGAGCAAACTTGTTGCTTTTGAGACTGCTTAACTTGAGTGGCAGGGTTCATGTGATGCAGTTACTCAGGTCAAACAGGTGACAGGAAAATTGTTTTGTAGGTGTTTGCATAGTATAAGTCAGAAATGTATTTACATCTTCAAAAAGCACCGTGTGGAGTTCTGAACACACTTAAAAAATTCAAAATCCCTGTTCCCTTTTTCAAGTAATTATTGTTTTTTTTTTTTTCAGCCAGCTCAGAATTATTGCAGTAGCTCACAAAACTTGTGATTAGGAATTGTATGTGAACATTGCACTTGCTGTTGTCTTTGCACGGGTTGAAAATACAGACCTGCCAGTAAATGATACCAGCTTGCTTGTTGAAATAGAATAAATAATTGAACTCAAATCTGTCAGCTGAGGCATGACTCTTCTGGTCCCTCTTCTTTGCTAGACTATGGAGCAGAAGTTGAAAGAGGCCGAGGAAATGCACATACTGCTGCAACTGGAGTGTGAGAAATATAAGTCAGTTCTGGCAGAGACGGTAAGCAGGATGCCTGGTTGCCTGTTCTTGTGATGTTGCAAGCTGCCTTTCTTCTGTTACATGCTTTCAAACCCTGGTCTCTTCTTAGGAGGGGATTTTACAAAGGCTACAAAGGAGTGTGGAAGAAGAAGAAAGCAAATGGAAGATAAAAGTTGAAGAAGCTCAGAAGGAACTTAAACAGGTATTTCTGAACATCTGATTTTTTTCAGTAGCCAGGTAGTTTCTGCTTGAAGTAGCAGAGTTTTTGAGCACTCTGGAGGCAGGTCTAGAACAATCCTAGCTGCCTGGTTTGATGTGTGTGTGACTATCATGGTCACTGCACCAGCTGCTAAGACTGAGAAAAATGACTGCTGCTGCTGAATCCAAGACAGTGACATGGGGATGAAAACGGTGAAGTCTGCAACAAATATAATAAGAATGATCCTTCCTCATAACTGTAGTGGTTTTGGTGATTGTGTACTTAGCTTCATGCTAAGAGTGATTTTTGTTTTTTCAAGAAATGCATTTCTATTAAAAAAAAAACCCTAAAAAATGGAGGAACTGTTGATGTCTTTAGACTTTGGCTATTCCTGTTGCTGTCTTTAGAGAAGCAAGAACAAATGAACAGCACAGGTATAAGGTCTTTGATTGTTGTGGCAAGTCTCTGTCAGTTCTTTGCAGGTGATATGGGGGGCAGCCAGTAATACTGCACATGGTAATATTAATGACGATGGGATAAGAATCCAAAGATTAGGAATGTACACGTGCCCCATTAACATGTCAAGGAATATATATCTTTTTCTGATCCTGGCATCTCAGACTGTATTTTGAACTTTTTGGAAGCTATTAAAATATTACTTAATCCATTTTGGGCAGCTAATTACAGTTGGAAATGCCTGCAAAGCTCTCCTTTTTAGGAGGGCTCTGTTGCCAGGAAAAGTAAGAAAAAAGTCTTTTGTGTTTCTGTTTTAATCTAGAATTAATGTAGGTCAAACTGCTTTTTTCTGAACAAATTATTTCTAGAGTACTTCTGCTTTGTAAATTTGAATACCAAAGTATGAGCTTGGAGCGAACAGGTAACTTACACACATCATCTTTGAAGGGCTTTTAAAAGGCTGTCAGGTCTTCAACTATAGATGTGCTATCATCTGCTGCATGTATGCAGCCTCTAATAAACCTAAATATGTTTTTTTTGTCTAAATGTAATACGAGGATGGAGAAAGTTTTCCCTGTCTAGGAAAGATGCTTCCCTTATTATGGCTAATGGAAAACTGGCTTAGTCCTTATATTGCAAATCTTTCAAGCATCTGGGCTCTAAATATGTCAGAGCTTTTTATATTGGGAGAAGGTAGGAAAGGTGTTATAATGAAGAATTAGTATACTGTATTATTTGAGTATCTGGTTTCATCCTTAATATGTTTAAATTGTAGAAGCAAGCTTGTGTGTGCATGGAGAGTTTGTCATACACCAACCCAACTAAATAGTGTATTTATCTTTCTTGAAAACTGCAGATGCGTTCTTCAGTCACTTCGTTGGAGCACGAGGTGGAGAGGTTAAAGGAAGAAATCAAAGAAGTTGAAACTGTACGTGCAGGTTTTTCTTTGAAGCTTTCTCTTACTTAAACATGGTATTAGGCTTATGCTATAATTCTGAACATCTAGGACTTTTCTCTTGCAAGTAGTGCAGCCTGTGCTGCAGTTTAAACTGCATCTCTTGGCAAATCTTTTTAAGAAGCGGTGAAAATGGGTGCTAGAAATTGTCGTGTTTTTCTCTTCTGTACTGACCTGCTGGGGCTGTTTCCTTGTGGGACTGAGCAGTTGACTTCTTTTTGATGATCAGGATTGGTTATTTTTCTTTCAAACTGTTACACTTCAAAAACATAAAGTATGTGCTGTTAAATCACTGGATTTGAAATGCTTTCTAAATATCATGGAATATTTGATTTAAGTTTATAAGTAATTGTAAATTGAGAAAATGATACTGCAAAGAAGCATTGAAAACATCTGTTTTAACTCTGTTTTTTCTGTTTCTAGCTTAAAAAAGAGAGAGAACATTTGGAAAGTGAACTAGAAAAGGCAGAAATAGAACGATCTACTTATGTTTCAGAAGTCAGAGAGGTAAACATAATTGACCAAACTGTTCTTTTTCTTTTTGGTTGCCCAGCTTCCTGACAAACTAATCTAATGCTTAGCCCCTGTGGCTGAGGAGTTTGTATGCTTGTGACCTTAGGGTAGAGCGACACACTAATTACTGAGCAGAAGAAAAGTGAGCATCCTAAGGAGACAAATCCTAAAACTCTAAACTTCATTTCAGCTCAAAGATCTGTTGACTGAATTGCAGAAAAAACTTGATGATTCATATTCTGAAGCAGTAAGACAGAATGAAGAGTTAAATTTGGTAAGAAGCTTGTTCTCCGTTGGGCACAAACTAGGTTCCCAGCATACTTACGAAGCGGAGACTTACTTCAAATCCTGTCTGTTCTGCTAACCTCTTCAGCTTGATATTTTTGTCCATTGCAATCATTTATGTAGTCTGACTTTTGCAATTTGTCTCTTTCTCTGCTCCTAACAATAGCATGTCTGGTTCTTAAGACGTATTCCGAAGTCTGTAAGGCTTTTGTTCCTAAAACTTCTTGAGAATCAATGTTTGGCAGCATAGACATGTGCAACAGCAGATGTAATGTCCTTGGACCAATAAAAGTTGTGCTTTCATCAGTTCAATTTGAGCATTAAGCTATGCTGCTTTTTTCCCCAAAGCTTTTGAGGATGCAACTGTGGTGTCCATGTCCTGCCTGTGCAGAGCCTTTTTCATCCTCTGTATTAGTTAAAACCATTGTTAGATTGAGAGCATCCAGCCATTCAGAACCTGGCATCCTGATGTGGCTGAATAGCTGTGCTGGCTTGGTGCATGCACTGAGTTGCAGCATGTTTGGCTAGAAATGCTCTTCAGCAAATAATACTTCTATACCATGATTTCTCAAGAAGGACTTGGGTTAACTGGGGTCAGAACTGTAGGCCCAAAGGTGCATGGTTTTCCAGTTTGAGCTCTCTCACTTTTTTCAGTGCCATAAGGCTGCAGGAGTGGTCAGATCCTTCCTCTGCTTGCGTTTGAATGATGCTTTCTTTTGAGCTGGTATCGGGGAGGGTTGTCCCTGTCAAGTCTTTGTTAGGTTTTAAAGTAGTTGATGGGACAGCCTGTTGCTGCAAGCTGAGCTGCTGATTTTAACAAGGTACTGTGACTAATGTAAATGGATTAAAATAGTCAATTAAAAAAAAAAAAAAAAAAAACCAAAACCAAAAAAAAACACACACACACAAAAAAAAAAAAAAACCAACAAAAAAAAACCAAAAAAAAACCCCAAACAACCCACCACAATAACTAACAATCTGCTTAAGCTAATAGTATACTTAGCAAGCCTAGTATTTGCATCCTGCTGCAGCCACCAAAGCCTTTTGTTTTGAAAGCAGGGGAAATAGGAACTGAATGTATATCTTTATCATTGAACACCAACCTCTTCAATAAAAGAGGCAACAGTCTATTATGTCTGTAACAACAGCAGCTTAAAAAGCTGATCTCCCTGCTAGGGCAGCTTCACACTGCAGTCTGGTGGTGCTGTGTGTTAGGGACGTGAGGAGGTGGTAAAGAATTACCTTCATGTAAATGTCTTGGGAATGCTGTCCAGTCTATTTTAGTGGCCTCTTTGCAGTAGGCATGAGACTGAGGAATAGAAATGATGGAATTCCAAAATGTGTTTCCCACTAATTTACAAAGCGAGCAAGGAGAGAAGCTGAAAATGAGGTGATTTCCCAAAATGTAGAAAGCCAGCATCCTCTAGTCCAGGTGCTCCAAATTGGAAAATGTTCCAAGTGTGAGACAAAAAGAGCATGTAGGTTTGAAATCAGTGAGAACTCAGGGCTCTGAGTAGTGTATTGTTCACTTCTTTAATCCCCTGCTGGCTCCCAAGAAGATTGGCAGCAGGAATACTGAACATTAGCACAGTGCGCTTCAAAAGCACAAATCCAGCAAAACTGGCACTTGAGCTTCTTGTCAGCACTCCTGTTTGAGGCTCAAGCCTTAAGTGCTATGGCTGGTTCTTTATATTGTGTTGAAGAGCAATTAAAGTATTCCTTAAAAAAAAATGTTTATATCCTTTAGAAGGCTATAGGTTAAGGGCAGCCAGTACAAAGTGTTCATGCCTGTTGTCTGAAATAGTTTCACTTTTTTTGGTTGAATCTAAACACAATCAACAGCTTAATATACCCCTGCCAGTGATTCATGTCTTGATGTGACATCAACAGACTGGATAAGTCAACATAGTTATAATAAGTGGTGCTTTATTAAGATGGCAAGTAGAGCTTTTTAGTTTATTTGGCAGTAAAGTTACTGTTTAGCCTGAATTAGGAAGATGGCAATCTACATTTTTGCATATTTGCTGTGAATTAAGTTGGAGTCTGGGCTGACTTTTGTGATAAGAGTGCTGGAGAAGCTTGTGTACTGTTGATATTGCCAATATTCCTGCTGGCAATACAGTTTAAAAGCTAAAACCACATAATGAAACTGATGCCAACCATGTTGTCTTCTTCAGTTCCCTTTCTTTACATTTATCTTTACAGATGGAGTCTCTCTTCTTTGACTGTCCTTGTAAACCTCATCATACATGTTGACTAACCCAGTGTGTGCAATAATTGTTAGTTACCTTGCTCCTTTTGCAGTCAGTGTGCACTGGGATCATCCATGGAACAGATAGATGAAGTCTGTGTGTATGTGTGTGAGGGGAGACTGATTTTCTTCATTACTGTTTTGCAGCTGAAAACACAGCTAAATGAAACACTATCAAAACTCAAAGTTGATCAAAATGAGAGACAAAAGGTAGCCGGTGACTTGCCTAAGGTAAGCAGAGACTGGTAACAATTGCAGCTGTAAATGTAATCAAAACCCCAAAGTTATGTAGTTTTGCAGTGCTGGAAAATGTGGTTATTTGAGCAGCATAAGGAGACTGCCTGCCTGGAGGGGGTGTCCTACTCGCTGGTTCCGCAATGCAACTAACGGTTCAGTTTGATTATCCTTTGTGAAAGACTGTCTTGTACAGAGTGATTTTCTGCTAGTGGGAACAAGTGGTGATTCGGGGCTGACACATTATTTAAAGAAATCCAGCCTAACAAAAAGCCTACCCCACACCACGGCCTGAAACTTTTAAATCCAGTCTCAAATGGAGTGGGTTGCAAGTTGGTTTACAACCGTCTGCCCATTTACGTGTGGTTATAAATCAGCTATAGCCCAGGAGACTGCAAATCTTTAAAGTTAGCTCTATGCAAGCTTGATGAGACAAGCAGGTGTGCTACCTCTGCTCTTCCTCAATGGCCACTTTTGCAAGATGGATTGGAATGGGAAATCTTTAAGCACGAGAGGTCTCAGTGCTGTCTCTCAGCCCAGAAACAAACCTCTCATGGGAGAATTGATAAATGGAGACAAGAGTAGCCTGCAGAGGGGCTGAGCTCTGACTCCAGACTGTGTAACACCTTGTTCCTTCTGCAAAGTAAGGAAAATGGGCTGCGTTCTCACAGCACTAGAGTGGTGAGAGCTGTCGCAGGAGCAAGTCTTGTCCTGGGACAGGAACACATGATTGCAAAAGCAGTGCTAGGAGGTGAGAAAGGGAAAGGAGATGTGCTGTAGTAATGTGTTTACAACGTTTTGCTCAGGACAATTATGTTGGAAGTTGACATATGAAGTGAGCTGGGCTGATATCCATGGTTCATGGTATATTCTGTATAAATGCAGATCTAATATTAGGCTTTTGGAGACCTGCTACTCTTGCATGGGAAATTTGCCTGCACGATTTTTACCTATTAACTTGACATGAGTTTATTAAAACTTTCCCATAGAATTGCTCTCAGGCAGGCAGGCTGATATGCAACGTGCTGATTGTAAGGAGACATGTCAGTCTTGGCAAATGCATTGGTCCCCTCAGCAAGTTGGGTATGAAACAGATTTTTTCCTGAACAGTGATTTTCTGTGTTTCTATGGCTCTTGAAGACATGGGGATTTGCTTTTCAGCCTTCACTACTTCTTGTGCCTCCACTGTTTTGTGTGGGGTTTTCTTATTTCTTTCCTTTCTTTCATTCCACTGTAGGCCCAGGAGTCTTTGGCATCTCTTGAGAGAGAAATCGGAAAAGTTGTTGGGGATGCCAATGTTATTGAAAACAGCGATGTTTGCACAGAGTCGGTGAGTATTTATTTTGAGCCCATTCTAAAGGGCAATGCAAATCTCATGCAAAGTTATGAAATTTGGGAAGAGAGGTTAGCCATAGGAGCAGAATTTGTGCTACTGATGGTAAATTAAGGCTTGATGAAGCTTCATGTCCTACAGCTGGTCAGGATGGTGTCTTGGAGCTGTATCCCAAGGATGCATTGGGAGTTCTGCTGTCATCTGGCTTGTGACCTCTTTCTCAATGCTCAAGCTTGCAAGGAAGAAGGGGAGAGACTACAGACATTAGATCTTGGCCTCCAGTGGGTTTTGTGGTTTGAGCAAAATGGGGAATACCCCAGACCTGTCCCTTCCAAAAGGCAAAGCTAAAAATAAATCTGCTGAGAATTAAATGAACTTCAAATACTAACTGTTGGGTTTGCTGGCATTTGTAATGCCAAAGAAAGAAGGCAGTCTTGCATGCTGTGTAATACCAGGGCAGAGAGTGGCTCTTGCCAGACCATTGACCCTTCTATATCTGCAGCTGGGGGCAAGAGACTGTCCTTAGCCACTAGTAGGTGCCAGACTTCAACTTTAGCTGGTCCTGGCTTCTGAGGATTTGTGCTGACCTTGATGTGGTCTAGCAGCAAAATCTTGCTGGCTTCAATAGGCAACAGACTTGGGCACTGCAACTACTGGTGTTTATGTCCAGGGGAAGGCTAAAGTAGATGCAGGTATGTGGCGTCAATAGAACTCATTACCCACTTTCTTCTGGTGTCCGGAGTAGAATGAAACACTGCTGTTTGAGGGGGAGAGGAGCACTTGCTGATAGGACAATTTATATCGACTTCTTTTAGCTGATGGAAGTAGGAAGCTTTGTCAGCTGCAAGATGAAGCTAGGAGTCCTCTTGAGGTGTAGTGTAGAAAAGCCTTTGCCTTTGTAGTCATTAGCAGAAATTAAATGGCTTTCCCAGAGTAATCAATCATGGATGCTGATTAGCCCTTGTGCTGTGGGCTGACTGTATCCACACCGAGCCACTGGCATCACTGAGCCAGAGATACAGCTGGGCCTGTGGAGACCATGGATGTCCTAACCTTGTCAGCTGTTTTCCTGGGAGGGAAGAGGAGGAGGGTATTGGGCCCTCTCCTGTGTTGCCGGAAGGAGGCCAGCTTGTGATGGCAGCAGTCAGGTGCTCTGTATCCCTGTCTGCAGCAAGCTGGAAAAAAAAAACCCTTCCTCAAACTAATGACAAACTGATTGCTTTCTGCTATGCCTTTATGGCTTACCCGTGTGGTATGTTAAAACAGTAGTGCCATCAGCTGTTTGGCTTTGTGGCTGGTGTGCTCCTGAGCCCAATGTCCTGCAGTTACGTCCTGCAGTGGCCAGAGTGTACTAGTTTAATTGCTTTAGCCTTAACTTCATATCCCTGGCTCGTGCATTGCTCTGCTGTAGCTATGTAGGCACACTGTGGAACCCTAATCAGGTTTCCTCCAGAATATCCACTGCTTTATTCTGAAGGGGAATGTGGAAAAACAATCCTAATAAACCTGTGATTAAGACTTCATTAGTAAAAAATACTTTAATTGTCTATGCAGCGCTCCTGACAGGTAGCCACTGGCAGAGGCTGGAATTAGAACATCCTCTTTTATCATCTTCCTCAAGCCCTTTGTGCTTCCTTTTTTTTTTTTTTTAAGGATGGGCAAAACCAGAAGCTGTCTGCATGGAAGCCTGAAACTCAGCTTAAAATAGCTCTCAGATTAAAAAAGAAAGTCTTCCAGCCACTTCCACCTAGCAACAGTGTCTGTCTGTTTTTTTAAAGACCTGAAAACACATGCTTGAAAATGAGTGCAGTTGTTCCTTCTGAGTGCTGGAACCAACCCACAAAATTGAGAAATGATGCTTGCCTAACCTCTCAAACACATTCTGTATGGTTTCTTTAGACTCCTTTTCTTTCTATTTAAAAATAGACCATTTGGCTTTTCTAATCAGCTTCCTTGTCACTTATGGAACTAGATGATGAGTAAAGGGTGCCTTTTAGTATGCTTTAAGGAAGTCATTTATATTCAGCAGCTGGCTTAGGCTATAAACTTATTTTGAGGCTTATATGAAATCTAATTTGTTTACCCCCCCCCCCCCCCCATCTTAGTATAAAACACTCCATCACTGAAAGCTGGAAATGCTATACATGTAAAGCATAGTGGAGGGGAATCTGTCAGTTCAGTTCAGTACATGTCTCAGCTACTGGGTCTGGGATCATAAGGGCTTCCTTACTGCCATGCCTTTCTTCTCTTCATCCCTGTATCCCAAAGCCATGTCCTGAGCCTTGGGGGGCATGGGGCTGGGATACCTGCAAGGACTGTGTAAGGCTGCCTTGCACTCTGGGTTAGCAGAAGCTGAGGTCTGACTGTGTTGAGCCCAGATCCATCTGGATCTGGTCAGGATTGGCCCCAGGAGGGCTGGGGATGCATCTATAATTCATGAGTAAACACTGCTTGATAGGAGTGAAGTCACAAAACAGAAGGGGGTAAAATAAGAGAGAAGAGCTGTTCCCAGAGATGGGAGCTGACAGGGAATTGAAAGGCTCCTTCATTGCGGCTTCTGTGCTAATGCACATGCACTTTCATCCCTAGCACTATTGGTTGGCCCTGTGATTCATTCATGTGCTGGGATGCTAATTGCATTTGCCTTTCCACTTTTATCAGTCTGTGTAAGATTGCTAAATGAAGTCTCAGACTTGACAGACCTGATTTTCTACTTTAATAAGGGTACAATAGATTAAGACTACCCTAATACAGATTCCCAATGATTTTTTTGGTTTTGGTGTTTCTGTGTTTTTGTTTTGTTTTGTTTTTTTTTTGTTTACAGAAGAAAAATGTTTACCAGTTTCACTCAAGTAGAAGCTTTGCAATATATTGCTTTGTTCTCTTACCTGAGCCCAGAGTAGTTTCTGTAATGGTGCAGGTGGTTGAATTTGATTTACTGCTCCCTCCGCGTTACAGCAAGTCTAGAGGCGTTTCCAGCCAAGTGGGAGCTGGGAAATTGGCCCTCTCTGAACTCGCTCTAATTTCCCTGAAACTCTAGGGAGAGATTTGCAACAGCATTATGCAATCAGTCTTATTTTGTTAGTGAAACAGCTTGCTGTTGGAGTGGGGTTAGCTGATGCTATGCACTTGTGAACACCCCTGGGCATGTGTTGAGAACTGGGTACTTCTGTATCACTGACACTGAGGCAAAGGTACTTATTTTGAGCTGTTAAATTGCAAGGGAAAGCTCTCGTATAAGTTACCTGCACATTCGTATCATGAGGCAAGCAAGGAGTAGCAATGTGTTTTAGATGGAGAGTTAGCCCTAAAGGAGCTAATCAATAAGGATAATAAACAAGGGATTATATCACTGTTAGCTTAGCAAGACCTGCTTTGGGGTGGAGGGCAGGCAAAAGGGAAAGAGTCCATTTTGGTTGGGACTCTTCTCTGTTAATAAACTGTTGAACTCATCAAAGACACTTGTTTTTCAGAAGGAAGTAAGAAAAACAAACAAAACAAAACACAAAACAAACCCACAAACTCAGCATTTTAATTTCAGGGCAGGAAACCAGTTTTCTAGGTCTTGGTAGCATTTTTTTCTTCATTTTCTCCATATTGATTGGTGCTTAGACTGCTTTGTGAAGTCCTCATCCAAGCCCAGGTGTCACTGGCAAGCAGGAATTTCCCAGGGGCTCAGAGCAGAGGATGAACCTGTGGGATAGGTGGTAAGCAGCAGCCCATGTCCCGAGCCTGAACAGGAACATTGCAGTGGAGAAAGGTGTGCATCTCCAACAAGCTGTTTCAAATAGTTTCATGGCTGGAGCTGCCTTGTGCTTGGATATGTACTGGTGAGGACACCATTCTGCAGATCCTCATACAGACCAGGTCCTTGGTGGTCCAGCAGCCCTGTTGTTACAGCTGTGGCATCAGAAGTCATCCCTTCCACTGGGTGCTTCATCACTGTTGCAAACCATGTGCTCTTGTCTGGATGGGGTTTTCATCCAGGCTTGTGAGGATGTGAGGCAGTTAACTGCTGAGGCTGGATCAGCTGTGGCTACCAGCACAACAACTGGAAGGAGTAAGTGCAGTCCTGAACAGAGAGAGTGGGAGCCAGAGGTGATGGTGCTTTCACTGGTGTTTAGTGTGTGCAGGTAGTTCCCTGGAACAGGAAATGGCTTCTTGACTTTGAACTGTGTTCTCCTTAGATGTGTCTGTAACCCTCTGACTTACAAGAATTGTTCCCATCTGTGCAAGGAATTGCAATTTTATACTGAGGATCTAATTCTAGGCTTTCTTGGTAATTAGATTGTAAATGAGTTTTTAATGATTTTCTTTTTTCTTTCTTTCTTCCAGGAATTGACTGATAAAAGGCTAAATGTAGCAGTGAATCTTAACCAGGATGTAGGTCATCTCAAGAAGCTGCTTGTTTCAGTAAGCCAAATGCTGTCAAAGGGACGAGAACACTACCAGCTAGTAGGTAGGTGTGTCTGATGGCCGTCTAGTTGAACTGGTGGATGGCTGCCAGGAAGGACACTGGTCTGTGATAGTGGGACCCTGTTCAGATTTAGCAAGTCAGGTGTCAAAATCTGAGACTTCCTATCTGTCCGTCAGCAAAAACTTCTAGTAGGCACTGGACTTGTTCCTTTCTGGATTCTTGCTTCAGTTAGCTGGGACTAATCTCATATCCCCATGTTCCTTTCCAGGCATGTAACTCTCTATCCTTCTCTTCCAGTACCTGCTATTTCATGCAGCATGTTTCCCAAAGTTTTGTTATCCCAGTGCCTTGTTTCCTTCATGCTAGCTAAACAAGCAAAATGTCTACATTTCCATGCTCTGATTGCTTTGGGATGGGGGATATAAAGTAACCCACAGGGCTTTTGCTGAGCTAACAGCAATGACTTGATGTGGTCATGGGGATATGAATATCTGAAGCATCAGTCTGGCATGAACTCTTTATCCAATTATAGACAAACAAACAAGGCTTTTATTTTAATATACAGCCAGCTTGGAAACCTGAGCCTTTGTGGTTGACTGCATCCTGCTGGTAAACTTCTTAAGTGACCCAAAGCTAGCTAATGGTCAGATAAACTTGAGACATGAAACTTCCTCAAGAAGCTGATGCAGCCTCTACCAGATGAGCTGAGAGCCAGGTGTGAAGACAAGTTGCGAACTGTTCAGTTTGGGAGATAGCAAAGCCTTGGCACGGAACATGCTGCTCTTGGAAGTGTCAGAACTGCCTCTCATCTACTGAGGATGGGGACTTGGCTTTTTCATAATTGAGGTGTTTTTCTGCTCCCAACTCTGTAATGGGCGGCAGAGCTGGTAACAGGGTGTCCGTGGTGGGGTGAGCCCAGTCTCATAGGATGAGCTTGGTGCATGTGGGATAAGGGTTCCAACTGTGCCTTGGCCTCTGCTCTGGGAGGTTTCCACCGCCCTGGCTTGCTCCTCTGGGCTTTTTTTGTGGGCTGAAGCTAATGAAGCAGCTGGAGTGAGCTGCTGAAGTGCTGGTGGATTTGCTAGAGTGCTGCCCTTTGGAAACTGCTCAGCTGACGTGGAGTTTTGTGTTTCTTTTGCAGAATGAAGTCACTGGGGAATCGTTAATTTGAGGATAGCAGAAGGCATTGTATTATATTTTGCCAAATTAAAGCCTTATTTATGTTTTCACCCTTTCTACTTCGTCAGAAACACTGAACAGAGTTTTGTCTTTTCTAATTCTTGCTAGACTACTGATTTAAAGAGAAAAACCCAGCTCTGTAGACACCTCCAGAGTTTAGTTTTATAATAAAAACAAACCTGTTTGGATAATTAGACCTTTACATTCCTGCAGAAACAGTAAACACATAATCTTGTATCTTATTTTGCTCAATAAAACTTGTTCAGAAAACTCCAACGTGGTAAAGTCACCGATGTGCTATAACATTTTAATACTGATGTTGTACACTGTTTCACTTAATTTTGGTTTTGGGATTAGCTGCCTCTGACTTCAACCTCAAGTAAACACTCCCTTTTTTTTTTTTCTTTTTTTTTGTTGCTAATGTAATCAGTTTTTGTTATGGTGTCAGCAAATAAAGGGATGCTGTTATTCAAGGTGTTCCTGTGCTCTTCATTTAACTGGACATGGATGACTCAGGTGAGATTTCTGCCTCTCTCCTCCCTGAAACAAGCATCAGGCTGTGCTCTCTGTACTTCTGGGCAGAGGAGGCACAATCTTGAGAAGAGGCAAACTGGTGCCCTTGCAAACTTCAGAGTGAGTCTTCCTTTCACAGAAAGGATACTAAGGTTTTAAAAGTAGAAGAAATCGCCAGCAAACCATCACATGAACTGTAGTTCAATGTCATGGGTTGTCTTTGGGAAAAAATCTGACACTACAAGGGGAAAGAACAGTTAGAAACATTGGATTATATGGCAAAACCAGCTTCTGTGGGAGTACTGTATGAGCCTGCCCAGCTGCCTGTGGTGTGGAGAGTATCTCTGTTTGCTCCTGCGTGGGAGTCTGGTGGAAGGACTTGGTGGAGGGTTTGTGTGTGTTATGTGGTCTGTTACTGGGTGCTTTGTTGGGAACAAATATGGGGAGGACATGGGACAGGGATTCTTCTGGGGATGTGGGGAGAACAGGTGCCCCTCCTCTGCTTTGGGTTTAAGTGCGTTTTGGAGGAACCCTTCAGTTCTGCAGTATGCAAGATTGTTGCTTAGCTTTTGATAACACTTGAGGAGGTGATTATCTGAGAGAAGGCAACAAAACAGGAGACTGTGAATTAATTGTCGAGGTAAAATGGTGCAAACTGTTCACCCTGAGCTTTTCACACTCTCACCTTCATGGGATTACTTGGTAATATTTTGACCTTTGTTACCCAGTACCCTTCACCGTACAGGGGGTGAAGAAGTTTCTTCCTTACACAGACCCAGTGGTTTCCTAGATGATGCAAGTCCTGTTGAGAGCTTTGAAACAGCTCAGAAGAGGGAGAGAACTGAAAACCACACTTTTCTTCACAAAGGCTACCCTTGGGTTTCAACTGTGGCTTTTAAACTGTTCATGTTCCTTGGAGATGTCATTTCATTGGGTAAAAGATGCCATTAGTCTTGTTTCATAGGTGGTTTGAAGTAGAAAGCGTTTCTAGCGCCAGTGATGTCCCCTGCAACTAGATCTAAGGAAAACCTGAATGCTGGAGGGTCTCTGCACTTGACCAGGTTATGATCAGAGGCTGATCCTTTGGCAGGTGTCTAGACACCTATTTTAGGTGGTAAATAGCTTAATAATTCCATGCAGGTTTGACTGTTGTGAAGCTATGAACATAACCCACAAGCTCCAGTAATGGTACTTCACGCTGGGTTTTCATGTTGCTCTGATTACTGCCCTGCCCATCTGGAGAGCCCCCACGGCCACCCCAATTCAGAAGCTCCTCCTTCTTGAAGTTTTTGACACTTAGTGAAGTGTATGGTCATGGAGGTGGTGTGGTGGTCGTGTGGGAGAGCAGACCTGAGTTTCTGCTATCATACCTGCTTTCTGGTGTTCAGTTGGGTGGAAGTTCAACCTTCCCCTGGTTGAGATACTCTCCTTTGGGTCCTCTGTGCTGTCTTGCTGCTTTTTGCTTCTTTCTCCTTACGGATACGGGCAATGGGCAGCAGAGGATCTCCACAAGGAGCTGTTTCCCATCCTTGGCATCACCAGGTAACAGTTCTAGTGTATGTGCATAAGTTATCCAGGGGTGCTCAGTCTTCCTGCATGTCTTGCCATGTGTGTTGCTGGTTGGAGAGCATGCAGAGATAGCCAGTAATGAATTCCCTTCATCAGTAGCCTCCCTCCCTGCATTTATGTGGCTTTGGAAGGTCTTGGGAAAGCTGGTGGCAGACAAGATGCAAGCTGTACGTGTTCCAGGTGGTACAGGGTTGATTCACCTGTGTTTCTATCCCTAATGTGGTGCTGTGAAAGCAGAGCTGGAGCTGCTGTGTTCATCCCACCTGCCTCTGACCCAGTGAGAACCAGGGTCTCCAGGTAAAGTGATGTCCCTTTTTCCTCATAAAAGATGGTTTTGTCAAATGCTAATGGTGCCCTGTTCAAGGAAGAAATGCTCCTGAAAAAGACAGCAGTGCCTGAAATGCCTCTGGATTCACCCTTTGGAGGAGCAGAGGTAGGGTGAGTGGGGAAATGGAAACCTGATCCTGTCTCCAGGCTCTTGGGTTTTTTGCTGCATTAAGCTGCAGAGCAGGGGTGAAGGTGCTGCTGCAGTGCTTCTAAGTGAGAAACCTGCAGTGTCATTCCCTTTCACTCTTTCCAGAGATCCTCCCAGGAGTGGACACAAAACCTTTCGTTTTGAAGTTTTAAGTACAGGGGTTTATTCTGCTTTAGGAGGTGCCTTGAGGCATTCAAGGCAGCTGCAAAAAGATCCCTGGAAAAGCCCAGCTAAGCAAACCCTAATCCTTTCTCTTACGGGTGAAGAGGGATTAGGATGGTTCCTCAGGAGAAGCAGGAAGGGGGTTGGATGCTGTTTCATCTCTGTCCTCTCCAGCCCTTGGTAAAACGCAGGTGGTGGCAGCCATCTCTCAGATTTGGAAGTCTTTAGCTTGCTGATGTCACTCAGAAACCCCTCTTCTTTGAGCATCTGGTGAGATAAAATGCGAGGACCAAAACCCAAAGCGTGGGTCGGTGTGAAGCTGATGCATCAATACAAAGGTAACCGGTGCTTGCTGTGTTTTCCCAGCCCACGGAGAGTTTCTGTCTGTGCAGAGCTCCAGCCCTTGGCTCCCAGCAGGCGGGGAGCTGCGGCAGGAGGCAGGTTGGACTCTGCCCGCGCTAGAGGGAGACAATAGCTAATGGATACAGACACTTTCCTTGGAGAAAGCCCAAATGGGAATGTTCTGATGCTGGCAGCGGATTTCTTTAACTGTGAGGCTGGGTGAGCTGTGCTAGGAGAAGCCGTGCACTGTGAGCCGCATATGACGTGGTGCTGAGTGCTCTACAGCGTGGTGCTGGCTATTGAGTGTTGCTGAGCCCGATTCATGTACAACACTGGCTTCTCTGTTCTGTGCTTTATAGCCCCTTCAAAATGGAAATGAGAAAAGCAAGGGAAGGCCCTGAGCTGTCTGTTTACTCTCACTGAAGTTGCGCTGTCTCCTCTTCATCCCTAAGCACGAACCTCCCACCCTTTCCCTGCTGTATCCAGCAGACGTGAGCAGTGAGTTGTTTATCTGGTAGCTGCTGTTGGGTTTTCTCAGGCAATGACTCACTCAGCTATTTATTATTGTGGTAAAAAGAGATCTCATGCAGCTTGAATTCAACCCCAGATAAATGGTTTTGCCATAAAACCCCATAGGATGATACAGCTGTCTCTGTCACCAGGGCTGCTGGCACCATGGGCTATGCCGGTGGTCCCCATGTCACCCTTTCTCAGTGTGTGACCTTGGCTGCCTTCTGCAGCATTTGCAGGGCTGTTTGCAGCCAGCTGTGAATTTCCTTGAGTCATTTATCTGTTGGAGAGAGTCCACAGGAGGCAATGATCTGATCTGAGGGCTGGAGCACCTCTGCTATGGAGACAGGCTGAGAGAGCTGGGGTTGAGAAGCTCGGCCTGGAGAAGGCTCTGGGGAGACCATAGAGCAGCTTCCAGTGCATAGAGGGGCTGACAAGAAAGTTGGAGAGCAGCTTTTGCCGAGGGCCTGTAAGGATGGGACAAAGAGAAATGGCTTTAAACTGACAGAGGGGGAGGTTCAGATGAGATATGAGGAAGAAGTTCTTCCTGTGAGGGTGCTGAGGCCCTGACACAGGCTGCCCAGAGAAGCTGTGGCTGCCCCATGCCTGCAGTGTTCAAGGCCGGGTTGGATGGGGCTTGGAGCAACCTGCCCTAGTGGAAGGTGTCCCTGCCTGTAGCAGGGGATTGGAACTGGATGAGCTTTAAGGTCCCTTTCAACACCAACCAATCTCTGATTTGCTGCTCACCAAGTCTCTTGTCAGGCTGGTTTTGGCAGGGCTCTGCCTTTTGCAATGGACGGTGGGGTTTCTCTGCAGATCTTGGTGGAAGCTGTGAGGGGGAAGAGCTGCTGCTGGCCAGGTGGGAGTTTCTAAAGAGCATCCCAAAGGTGAGAAACACCATTTCTTGTTTGCTTTATTGGCTTCTATATGTTGGCCAATCTAATCCAAGATGCAAAGCCAAGAGGCAGTCCAACTCCAAGGTAACCATGGCCAGCGCTGTACAGAAGCTCCCCTTCAATGTCTGGACCCTTTGTCATGCTCAGATTTGTTTGGTTGAACATTTTCTACCAAACATTATATCCAAGGGTCCAGAGCATGCCTGTGACCTGTCTGCATAGGAAAGGTCTTGGGGAGAAAGAGTCTCTGGTAATACTATGGGGTGCTAAGGTTCCAATAGCTTTAAGATGCTATGGAGATGGCTTGCATGGTGGAAAACTAGAAGCTTGGTTTTATCTGTTTACAGAGATTTAGCTTGGTCTGATAAATCCTTATGGCTCCCATGTCAGGCATGGCTGGGCTCTGCCGCCACAGTGGTCGGGGATGAGGAATGACAGGCGAGGAGCTCTTGGAGAAAGGGTTAGCCAAGTGTCTTCATGGTGTTTTCTCTCCCAGGCTTGCTTAAAATAAGCCTGGACTGACTTCCTTGGGCAACAGATCATGCTGCTTTTGCTGGGAGCTCTATGTGCCTTGGGGCAGGACTAGAGACCAAGAAGTGGCCTCAGCCAGTCAGATTTGGATAAAAGCCTTGGGGAGTTTCCTATGTGTATGTGGGAGATCAGGAGTACAGGGACAATCCATGGGAACCCCAAGACTTGCTGGTGTGATTGCTGGGGAAGGTTACCTGTGGTGCTTCCCCTTCATAGAATCATAGAATAGTTAGGGTTGGAAAGGACCTTAAGATCACCCACTTCCAACTCCCTTTCCATGGTCATGGACACCTACCACTAAACCATGCCACCCAAGGCTATGTCCAACCTGGCCTTGAACACTGCCAGTGAGGGAGCATCCATAGCTTCCCTGGGCAACCCATTCCAGTGCCTCACCACCCTTACAGTGAAGAATTTCTTCCTCAGATCCAATCTAAACTTCCCCTTTTTAAGTTTGAACCTGTTACCCCTTGTCCTATCAGTACAGTCCCTAATGAAGACTCCCTCCCCAGCAATCCTATAGGCCCCCTTCAGATACTGGAAGGCTGCTATGAGGTCCAAAACCCACTTCTCATTCCCAGCCATTCCCTTAAACCAAGTGCATGCAGCCAAACCAGTGACAAAACCCTTGTGAGAGGCTGTTGCTGCAGGCATTGCTGCTTCCACAGCTGGGAAAGCAATCATGCCAGCCGCATGGATGTTTGGGTCTTCCCCCATCCCTGAAACTCCATCTTCCTGACAGCCATGAGCATTTTCCTCTTTAAGCCCATCTGCATTACTCACAGGCACAAAGGAAGTCCTGTTGCCCCAGCTTTTGCCAGGTAGCCCCTGCCTATTGTGTGTCAGCTGCCTGCTTCAGCACGTGTCTGGAGAAACTGCGGTCCTGTAGGGATGGTTCGGATGTGCAGTGACGCGAATCTGTGCAAAGGACTGGGTTTAATTCTGTGTGTTTGTTTTTATTTCCATGGATTTATGTCTGCATGTGTACGTTTGGGAAAGTGCTGAGGTCCCTGCTGGAGGGGAACCTCTTCTGATCTCCCCTCTGCTTGTCTTGAGTGCCTGCTGTGCTTTCAGCTCATGCATTCACAGCGCAACCTGCACGTGGCTCCTCAGTGCTGGGTTCGGCTTCCTGTGGGGATGCTTCTATTTTTGGAGTGGTTGCACCTAAAAATACATCTTCAGGCTCCTGGGAAGCTGGGTCTTCATTGTTGAGGAGCTAATTAAACTGGGGGGAAAGGCAGGCCCTCAAGCAGGGCCTGTTCCGTGCTCCTGAAGGTTTTTCTTTTTCCTTTTTACACGGATCCATGTTCTTGCACTGCAGGCACAAGGACCAGATCTTTACCCTTCACAACCTGGGTGCTTGGGCAGTAACAGTTGCTTTTGTGCAGCTCTGCACACCCTTCATTCTAGCAGGTCCTATTTGGACAAAACGCACATCACCAGCTCAACCAAGCTTAAAGCAGAGGAAAGAAATAGCTAAGACCATTTCAAAGCTTGTATTCAGAGCCAGCTGTGTTTCTGTGGTAAGTTAATGCTGCCTGGGGCCATCCTTGCAGCCTTGATCTCTTGCTTAAGCAAATAGGCTTGTCCTAATCCAACACAATTGAGAACAACTGCGGCATCGGGTGCTGGTTACAATTCTTTAAGATCAATAAATGTTTCAGGAGCAGAGGGAGTGGGTTCAGATCAGCAGTGCCAGTCCTGGCTGGTCATTATTTATTCAATGGATGCAGTTTTAAACAGGCTCAGGAAGCACGACAGCTGAAACAAGTGCTGCTTCCCCACTGGATCTTCAGCAAGTCTGAATGGGACCACCAGCCTTCTACCAGTTGGTAGACATAGAAATGAAATAGTTGTTTTGCAAACGCCTCTGTCTGTATCCTTGATCCCAGTTTTCTAAAGCTGCGTACAGCAGGACTTTAACTCCAGTTTGTCCTAAATCCTTAGCTCTTGAGCTCCTGTGATGGAGTGATAGTCTTGGATTAAGGAAGCTGTGCAACCTGCTGCCTGCACCACCAGCAGCAGCTCAGTCGTCATTCCCAACCCAGCAAGGTGTTTTGTGACTCTGAGCTTCAGTTTCCCCAGCTGGAATAAGGAGAAACTGATACCTCCCTTCTTTCAAAGTGTGTTTAAACCTGACAGGGAACAGCAGTGAGAGCAGCCTGTTGTTGGTGTATGTGGATAACCCAGCTCCTCTCTTTTATAAGTGCTTGTAGGGAAAAGGCCTGAAAATGAGACTCTTGGGGAGCAGAAACTTCTACATATGTGCGTATATACATGTGTATATTTGATTTATTACGTAGTTTATATATTAGGCATGTATATGTACATACACATCTATACATGCACACCCCCAACCTCCTCTTTGCTGGAGAGGGTGGTTGGGCTCTGTGCTGATGCTGGGGGGGTGCATGGCTTTGAGCCGTGTCCCTGTACAATGTGCAGCACAGTGCTCCGGGTCTGGCTCTGTGCCTGCTTGATGAGAGGTGTCTTCTGAGGAGCTCTGCAGCTCACAGGTGTATTTTCAACACACATGGGTGCTGCTGCCAGGAGCTCGGGGCTGTGCGGGCAGAAGGACAAACTGTTCCCCAAGTTTGCTTTGCTCTGGGATTCCTGTTGTTACCGGTCGGGGCAAGTTTGTCGTAAATCTTGCTGTATTTGATGTGTTTTGGCAAGTCTCTGTTTGCAGGGTTGTGTAATCAGTGTCTTGGCTGCTTTTGGAAGCCAAAGCAATTTCATCCCTTGTGGCTGGGTAAAGGGGTGAATCCTGTGAGACTGAGACCAGGAGAGGCTTCTCCTGTGACTGTGTTTAGCGCATCTTGTGTCAGCTGGGGCTCTAATCGGATATATACGCATGTATATACCATATGTACGCCTATGTATCATATACACGTGTATTTAACCTTTAAGACTAGGAGTGCTAGTTCTTAATTTGAAGTCAGTATTGTACAAGGATGGCTAAATTCAAGTGCACTTTTTTTGTCTTACCTTTTTGCTTAAGGTCTGTGTTAGGGGCTCATCTTTTAGTACCTAAACCCACATTTCAGGGTCAGCCTTTGCTGCTGTCTTAGCTGTCCTGGTCCTGTGGCCAGCAATAAGCTGCTGTGACAGAAACTGGCAGTAACACGAGGGCTACTCTTAATTATGGGAGCTGCTGTTTATCTCCACAGCTCTGTTTGCAGCTGACAAAAGCCAGCTCAGGAGGGGGGTTTCTTGTTAATAAGCTGCGTGTTTGCCCCAGCAGTGATATGTTGATGTATTCTTAATAAATATTCTCTTTTAAAGGGCCACATATGTATTCAGTGCTAATCCGCTCATTACAGGAGTGCAGGGTGGCTCAAGAAGTCTGTGAGTGTGTGCCTTGCGAAGTTGATTTTCATATTCGTTGCTGGTATGTTAGATCTTGTACTTCCTGAAGGGGAGAGATGATGACAGTAATAATGACTAGCTGTGCTAATTATTGTCATCCTTGAAGTTTAGAGGATGGAGGTGCACCGCCTCAATTAAGAAAAACGGGGAGCGATAACCTGATAATAGAAAAACCTTTCATTAATCAGACCCTGTGGAAAGGGGAGGTTCCTCCTCCGCTTCCCCTTATTCACCATTGCCAAACACCTTCATTAGGATGGAATAATAGTGAGAGAAAGGAGGATTAAGTTTTGGGGACAAGCTTGCAGTGGTGGGAGAGGGTTGGCTTTGAGAATAACATGATAGTAGGGAGCTGCAGGAGAAGGCTTCTCCTCGGCAGGAACCCTTCTAATGATGGACACCACTCTGCTGGGATGGATGTAGGGGTAGGGAATGTGGTGTTGTCATTGACATTGGCTCTGTCTAAGCTGGAGCAGAGTGTGTGTCACTTATTTGCGTTGCAAACCTGAAGTTAGTGGGATGGAAAGGCACATTAAACCTCCTTCCTCGTGTTTACCTTACTCCCCCACTCAGGGTGCATGGACCTGAATTTTGCTAAGATCTGATTAAAATACTCTGTTACCATTTGCTTACCAGCTGCATAATAAATGTACTGTGTACATTGTGAGCAGAGTGATGTGCATCTTATGAAGTGGAGATGAGCGTTAGGAGTAAAGGAGCTAAGCTTACGTAGACCAAGAACCACGCAGGCTTTGAACTGTTGCATCCTGATTTTATTCAATGTTTTCCATTTGTTTGTTTGTTTTTCCTCTACTTCCATCATTTTTCTTCCCACAAAAACTGCTTTTATGTGAGATTCCTGAGTCTTTTCTTGTTGCTGCTGACTGGGGAGATTGAGGTATCCTGTAGGTAGGAAGACTTTTAAAACAGATTGGTACTTGACAGAAGAGAATATTCCTCACTCTGTGCATGTGGGTTTTCATTTCCATGGTGGCTGTCGATGGATCCCATGTGTTGGTCAATAAAAACACAGCACCACAATTGCACAACTTCCTACCTCTGTCTCCTAGACCTGCATCATAGACACCTAATGAAGAGCATCTTAATTGTCTGAAATAGTTACACATCGCACAGAGCCATGGTAGGACCAATGGTGTGTGTGTATCCTGCCAGTTTGAAGTACGTTGGGATGATTCATGTCATTCCCTACCTGGCTTTAAGTTACTTGGTGACCAGATGCAGGTGGAAGCAATGAAGGCAGCCTTGGCTTTCCAGGAGCTTTCTGCCTGTGTGGTCAGGTCTGCGCTCAGTAGCTTGAAGGTGCAAGATGAGACAAGCATCAAGCTGGCTAAGCTGTGGCAACCTGGAAGGGAATTTGGGACAGGCGTGAGCTGTCCCTTCTCTGCCAAGGTAGCAGTGAGAGGTCGAGCCCCTGAGGGATGTGTGCTGTTTGCTCTTGCCTCTTCCAGGAGCTTTGGCAATGAGGACACTGACTTTCCTCATGTGAAGCAGACCCACAGCAGCTGGAGATACATCATGGCACAGAGCAGATATTGCGGGTTGCTGTAGACCTTGCCTCCACAGAGCTTGTTTTGGGGGGCAGAGCATGAGCAGGGTTGTCCTCCTGTCCTCCTGGTTTTAGGTGCTGCTGTGGAGAAACCCTGGGCTCAGAAATCGCATTCAAAGGTGGCTGCTGATGTAGTTTGAATCTGAGCCCAAGTGTGGTGCTGATGGGTGCAGGTGATGCTCAGGGAGCTTTTGCTCTGTTGCTGCTGAATCTGGGGAGCATCATGCATTCTTTGTGGGTGCAGGGATGGGGTTCTGGCTGCATCCTTGATTTTTTATCTATGGGGCTTTATTTTGTTTGAGTTTTTTCCCCTTCCTTCTCTGCAGGCAAAGAGGGAACTGATGGAGAAGGATTGTCTCCCCTTCTTTTTCGAGGACACTTGGCACTGGAGGAGGAGGTGTCAATGGAAATGAGTCATCCGTCTAGCAGGTCGCTTCTCCCCCTTCAGCACTGCTCCCACGCGAGAAGGTGGTGGTTCTCCTCCTTCCTCGTCAGCAGAAACAATAAAGCTGTCATCGCCCATTGTTCCCCGCAGTGTGAAGCTCCAGTTGCTTTCAGTGCTGCCTTCAAGGAGAGCAGGTTGTGACCCTGTTGGGAGCACCGTGTCTCTCCAGTGCTACTGCACACTTCCCAGCCTCAGGGGGTTTGTGGTTTTGTGCTTCACCTAAGGGGAAACCCAGCCCCAATGCAGTGCTTTTCAAGCAGGGTGAGAGCCAAAACTCTCCATCAGCTGCCAGCACAGCGCAGAGCCCAGGGGCCAGGCAGGGTTGTAGTGATGCTCCCCCAGCTGCTGGTGATTGGCAGCACAGGATGTCTTGAGCCAGAAGTGGTTTCCATGTATTTTAGTAACCATCCATGAGCTTATTCAGTCCCTCTTTAAGCCCACCTAACCCTGGTGTCCTGAGGCAAGGAGACCCGCTGAATAAATGGATGGACTCGTACAAATCCATCGTTAAATCCTGTATGAGCACCTTGGTCCTGTGTTTGCGACTCCAATTGTGAACAGAGCTCTAAAAGCCTACAAAGATTTGTTCCAGAAATTCCTAGCATGTTTCAGCAGCTCCTGGAAACTGATTTCATATTTAGCACAAACGCTTCCCCAGCCCTGTGAGCAGAAGGTGAGCTAGCAGCAATACAACAGCTGCTGATGCCACAGCTGATTTTAGCCCCAGATTTGGCAGCTCTGAGCAAATGAGCACAGCCTGCCCAAAGACTTCAGCTTTGCAATCTTTGTCCCCCTGCCCGGTGGCAGGGTTTGATTTGGGCAAGTGGGTGCTGCTCTTTTCCTTGGTAAGAGCTGGGTTCAGACACAGGTCTGGGCTCCAGGGCTCTGAAGCAGGTGGTCATTAGCAGACACCAAGAATCTCACACTGAATCTCAGCGCTCTGTGTTTTGCTTGAATCAGTTGTCTCAGTGACTATAGGTGGTGGATGAAGCAGCAAACCCTGGTGGCATTTTGTCAGCTATTGGAGAGCCCTCCAAAGGTTTCGCGTGTGGGAAGTGATGCAATGGGAGAGGAAATGCCACAGCTGGTCCAAAGATGCTTGGCTTTGGGAAAAGTTGAGCCTGTCCCTTCTTGTTCTTTCATGTCTTTAGGACAAGCAGTTGTCATGTAAGGGTTTGGGGAAAGAAGTGTCTCAGAGGTTGGGGAGGCATAGAAGTGAGAGGCTGGTGGCAATTTCAGGTAGTGCAATAGTCAGTTTGAGCTCAGAGAAGGGAAATAAGGGGTGCCTCCTTGCTTGGTGGCTGCTGGAGATGCCATTGGTGGCTGTTTCATTTTCTCAGTGACTTCTTTGGTGTAACCCCAGTTCTATGTGAAAACAATATTTCTACCTGCAGCAATGGCCTCTCACAGCCCCTGGTTTGGGCAGCAGTATGTGCCATCTCTTGCTGTGGATGCTGCTGAAGCTCTGCCACTGGTGGTTGGTAGCAGGAGCCAGTAAGACTCCTGCTGTTTTGTGGGGCCAGGGGATGGGGTGAGATGGGATTAAGGAGAATCAGCAGAGGGTGCAAAAAAGGGGCTTTGGTCTTGCTGCCATGGGGTGTGCACAGAGGGTCAAGACAAGTGTTGTGCCCACAGAGAGGCTATCATGAAGCCTGGGGTGGGTATCTGCTTTGGTGCACCAAAGGTTAGTGATGCTGGAGACATCAGACATCCAGCCTTCATCCTCCTCTTTCTTTTTCTTCTTCTCATGCTTCTCTAACTTCTCCTCCTCCTTTTCTTGCACTATGGAGCTGCCTTCATCCATCTTCAGGCCTCTGCTCCCATCCATAACACTGTTGAGAGCAGAGGTTTCACCAGCAGGACCTATGCTGCTTCAGTGTGTGGAACAGACTGTGCTGGTACGAGCACCCTTATGGGACGTTCTGAATCCAGGGTCCTTGGTGACAACTGAGTTTCCTGGCCAGTGCCCGGGCTAGGTCCATGCCCTCCTCAAGGAGGAGCTGGTAACTAAGTGCCTGGGAGCCTCCAGGCTGATTTCCAGCTCAAGGAGGAGGAGATCTTGCCAGTGGCATTTGGGGATTAAGAAGAAACTCCCTGCCCTTGCATGCGTAGTTGTGCTCCATCAACACCTCAAGAGCATGGCCCACAGCAACCCGCTTCTCTCCATCCATCCATGTGCTCACGACTTGTTCTCTGGCCCTGGTACCTGCTGTCCTTTTGGCTCTGCTGTGCCAGGAGAGGTGAGCGCTGATATTAATCTCTAGATACTTTCTTTGGCTATTTATAAAGTGTAGCTCGAACTAAAGAGCCTATTGTAGCAAATAGTAAGCTTCTTGTGTGGCATCCTTGAATAGGAGGTGTGTTATCCCATCCCCATGACAACGATCATTTGAATTAAGAGCCGTCTACTCCGAACAATTTACTGTCACATGGTTTGGAGGAAACACTTTGAAACCCTTGTAGTCTTTTCAATAGGCTTGATTGTTAGCGTCTCCCAAACTTAATCATTAACAGAGCTCTGCAACAATTACTGTGCTTTGCATTTTTCTGCCCCACACATGACTGGCACGGCCCTGGGGACCCAGGTCGCCTTCAGTTCTTTCCCCTCTGTGAGAAGGTGTATGAGAGAAGTGGGTGATGGACTTTGGCCAGCCTGAAATACTCGGGCAGCAGCTTTATGCACTAAAGGATGGATGGTTTTCAGGAGGGGAGGCTGAGCCCTGCCCTGAGGCAATGTCATGTGTGGGACTTCCCTTCCCTGGAAACAGACAACCCCCTGCTGTGTTTCCTTGCCCACGCAGCAGTTTTAAACAAGGGGTATAAAACATATCCTAATACTTTGCCTGGTGTAGGGCTTGGTGTGGAGGACAGTTAAGGGCTGACCGAGCTACCTGAGAGAGCAAGCCCTGCAATGGCCACACTGGCTGCTCACTTCTTATTGCGAGAGCAACAATCATTTTGCATCCCATGGAAGGACCATCTGCGGGATGATCCCAGCAGGACCTGACATGCCTCAGCACAGCGGTTGTGCCCCAGCCACCGTGGGCTGATGGGAGCATTGAACCAGGGCAGCACCAGCTGAGGGGCTCCCAGCAGCATGGCCAGCAGGCAGGCAGCAGCCGGCTGCAGTGGCGGTGCCCCCTTGTCCCACATTAATAGGATCTGCATTGTGTGTGAGCAGGTGGTGACAACCTCATTTGCAATTTCAGTGCCTGCCACATGTCCGTTCAGAAACGGAGCGGTTTTAACGGTGTTAAAATAGATGGGGCCTGGCCAGCCGATCTGCTGCTGTGACGAGAAACAGGCTTTAAGGAGCTCATGCACCTTCAAAATGTGCTTGTGTGGGTGAGATGCTCGTGTTGGCCAAGGCAAGCAATGCTTGGGAGCAGCCTGAACTCAGTGGGTCAGTAATGCAATTGTCACACTTGTATGCTGCAATCTCTCAGGTGGTGTGGTTATATCTACACTGATTGCAGGGTATAATGCACATTATGTCACAGTAATATATGTTTCAAGGATTCATTTCTTCTGCCTTTGGAAAGAAATATCTTGCTCTGTCCTGCATGTATGGGGAGTCAGGGATAATGTTATCCTATGCCGCTCATCTTTTTGACCAATGCTGTTGCTTGATTAGGAAACATTTGTGTTTTGCTTTGCCTTTAGAAGGAAAATCCTGCTGACTTTTTAGGTGCAGGGGTGATGTGGGGAGGAAGCGCTGGGATGGATGTCACTGCAGGATGGTCCTGCTCTGTCCTGCTGTAGGTCCTTGCCTGCAACTGCTACAAAGGAATAGTGGAGTAGAGGGGATTAGCACCTCCCTCTACCTGCTGGTTGTGCTAATACCGATACAGCCCAGGATGTGATTCCACCTGGGAGGTGATGGAAATCAGAGGAATGATTTCCCCAGGAGCTGCCTTTTGGCCTTGAATCTGTTAAAGCTCTGTGATGGGCTGAGCAGTTTTACTTCATGCCAAGCCGCTGCACAAGCTCAGTCCCCCAGGCAGGGAGGACCCGAGGGGCTGGACAACAGGTTTGCCAAAACCCACGTGCCCACCTCTGGAAGCTGTAAAATATCTCGGTGTGTGAACAGGAGGAGAGGGGCAGGGAAAAGGGAGGCTGGGAAGTGCTTTAAAAGCAATGGAACATTAGTGGCAAAGTGCTGGCATGGAAGCAAAGATATTATTCCCTCAAGTAGGACCCAACTGCAGTTGTTTCATATGTTTGAATGAGGAATAATGGGGTTTTACAAGAACACTTCAAAAGGGAAGCAGGGGTGCTGCTGAATGCCAGACAACACAGACAGCAGCTTCTCAGATGCAGTCACCTAATTTTACAGCTCTTTTGTTCTTTGCACCTAAAAAGATTTGCTGTTGCTTTTGTTGTTGAATGGAAAGCATAGAAGGAAATAGGGTAAAAAAGAACCCAAATCAAAAAAAGCCAAAACAAGCTCCTTGTCATAGGAATTTTAGATGGGAATGGACCTTCTGAGTCCTCCAGCCTGAGCGGTGGGTTGGTGGGACTGTGACTGGTTCACTATCCCCAAGGATGCTGCCTGCTGGACCTGAGCTGGTTTATTTATGTGGAGCAGCAGATTTCTGCTGGACTGGGAGCGTGCTGCTGTACTGCCACCCAGGGCAGAGGAGCTGATGTGAGCTGGGTCTCACTGTAGCAACCAGCCACATGCTTAGTGTTTGCAGGGCTCAGCTTTGCTTTTTTCACCTGCTGGGCTCTGCATTGGCTTGTGGTTTTTGGTTTTCATGTGCAGAGGGACACTGAGTTAGCTTTAAGCTCAGTGAAGCCTCAGGAGCGGCCACTGACACTGGAAGGGAGTGATGCTGGACAAAGTGCTCCTGCTCTGTGTCTGGCATGTTCTTGCCTGTCACGCAAGCACTGAGCTTCTAATAGTTTTTTCCTAAAATTAAGGAAATCCCTTCAGGATGCAAAATCCTCATGAGGTTTGCAAGCGGATGGAGATTTGAATGTCTGGTTGGCTGGGGCTGGAGGTGGGTGTCTGGGGAGGGGGACAGAAAAGGGGACCAAGGAAGATGAGGGATGACAGTGCTGTTTGCCTTACGGATGCTCAAAACTGACCTCTGCAAAGGGACCTGAGTAGTAGTGGTCCTCAGATTGAGTGGATGAGGCAGGGCAGTGTCCCAGCCTCTGGCTGTCCAGCTGAATTTCCCATTGGATTTGCCATTGTATTTTGCAATAAAAAATCCCCAAAAGCTGGGAAAGGCAGACTGCTGTGCAGTGGTAGGTTTGTTAGCAGGCATGGTCAGCCCATAAGCAAAGCCATATACCTTTCCAGTTTGATGTCACCCACAAATATTGTTATTTCTGCTTACTTGCAGAAACCAGAAAGTCCTTTGTTCCCACTCTCTCCTTGTTTTGCCTGTGTGCTCATTGATGGTGGTACTGGAAAGGCTTCGATACCACAGACTGATGCTAAGCTTAGGTTGCCAATTTTTGGCCCATATGCGATGCCACCAGAGTGCTGTAGGGAGGTGATGACAGCCCCAGGGGTGCAGCACTGTCCCCACTGGCTGCAGCACTGGTTGTTGAGGGCAGGAGAGTGGCCTTAGATTTGTTTTAAGGGCATTAGATTTGTTTTGGGGATGGAGGCTGTTACCATTGTCCTGGATGAGCTGGATGGTTACTGGTGTCTCAGGTGAGAGGCAGCTGGGCATTGGAGCTGGCTCCCAATGTGATATTGTTGTGCTACTTGGAAATCTTCCCAGACCTCAAAGGAGGCACTGTGTGAATTTCATCCTGTCTTATAGGGTTGTGGGAAAGGGCCTGAAACCATGTGGCAAAAGGAGTTGTGAGGTCGGGGGGCCGGTGGCTCTGTCTGTCTGAGCAGTTTGGGATCTCTGAGCACCACCTGCCTGGGAAGGGAGTCCTGGGATGACCCTACTGGTATCCAGAGGGGAATCCTGGGTGCAGCTGGTGCTTCCAGTCTCCTGGAGATGCATCCCCATGTCTCCATCTCTCCCATCCATCTTTATGGGTAGGAGAACACAGAGATGAGTGTTCGGCTCCTCTTCCTCTGTGTGTGCTCTATAAAGGTAGATTTGCTTCATCTTTCATGTTTCAGGAGCAGCAGGGTCTCAGGGACAGCAGTGTAAATGCAGCATCGAACTTGGCAGTCAAGGAGCAGGACTTCTGACACAGAGTCAGCTGGTACCAGAAGCCAGCAGCCAGTGACCACTGGTTTTAAGAACCTTGGGTTTTCACCTGACCCAGCAGTATTTTGCTTCTCTTTCCACTCCATCACTGAAGCATCTCCCTTTCCCCATTCCCAGCTAATGGTCCCCAGCACCTCATTTCTTAATAACCCCCATTACACTACCCCAAAGGTCATGTTTACCAGGTACAGCTCTGGGAGCTGCTCCTCTCTCCAATCCCTGGGTACAGACCAGCCTTGCAGTAGCACAGGGATTTAAAAGGTGCAGATAATCTCAGCCGCAGGCCACTGTGAGGGCTGAGCTGAGCAAGTCAGGGCGCCAGGAGTCAATTAAGAAGGGATGGTGCAAATGAAGCAGAGATGTCATGGCAGCCAGATGTGGCTAAGGGTTAATGTGGTTTAATTTTCTATCTGGCACTTGAAAATGAGAGGGCAAAGGAATGGGGACTGTGTGTTTCCTTGTAGTGTAGGAGTGTGAGGATTCAGTGCATCTTGGTTGTGCAAACCTGCAGATGGTGTGTCCTGGCTGGGGAGTGGAGTGAGAGCAGCTCCTGGCTCTGGGGTCGGGGCAGACGGGGTATTTAGGCACAGAAAAGTGTAGGGCAGTGATTTATGGTGCTGGCAGGAACACTGATGTCACGCTCTTCCTTTGCAGATGAGTTTTTGTCCACCAGCAGGAATTGGGTCTTCTGCCCTGGCTGGATTTAAACCTTTCTGTGGATTGAGTCCTATATACTCAAAGAGGGAAGAGCAATGGGTTTGATGGCAACCATGTAGGAGTGCTCCCTGGATCAGTATTCTGAGTTGAGAAGGAGCAAAGGATGTCTTTTACCCCTCCTTGGAGCAATGTTTGGGGCTCAGGGGAGGTTGCTCAAGACCAGTGGGAGAAGTCAGGGTTGCAAATCCTTCCAGGGTTTCACCTGAACCAGGGGCTGCAGATGGGGGTTTGGCTGGGGAGAGGCTCTGGGTCTAACTTAGTACAGCAACCGCCTCTGCTGCTTTGTACTCTCAGGCACAGAGGACAGGACTGCTTGTGTGAGCACAGAAAACCCCTGCAGCTATGGACAGCTCCCCCTGAGCTCTGGCCAGGCTGCTGCTGTACAATTAGAAGCTTTTGCCAGGGAGAGGCTTCATTAACTCAGGCTTTCTGGGGTTGTATCCACATGTGTATGTTTTGTAGACAGGTCTTTCTGTTGGATTAGCTGGAGTTTGGCCCCGGCTGTAAGAAACTCCTTGTGGGACTTGCTTGGCTTATGCAGCATTTCGCTTGGCTGGTGGTTCTGGGCTGGTGGAAGAGATACAAACTGTATGACTGAAGCATTTCCATGGGGGAAGGTGAGTGCAATGGGAACAGAGTATTTTAGAGTCTTAAAACCCATAAGCCACTAGTGAAGGAAGGCCTTGGTTTGAGCCCTAGCAATCCTATCCGTCTTCTGCCCAGTTTCACTGAGTATCTCCTTCATCCTTAGACCTTCATGTACGGCCAACATGCCAGCCCTGGAGTTTTCAGGGTGTTTGAAGACATCTAGTGGAAGGGAGTGGATTTTGGGTGGGCTGTGGCAGTACTACATGCAGTGAGACAGGAAGAAACTGGTGGCAAGACTCAGAGGGTTTAATAAAGCTTCTCTAACTTTCTCTCACAAGGCAAGACTTTTCCTTGCCTGTCCTACTGTCTGTGCTGATTATGAGACTGCTCACAGGAAGATGTTAGCATCTTCAGTCTGAAACAGTCTTAAGATATTAGGGCCATACAACTACTCATGGAAATACACAGCTCTTACTCACTTTTATGGCACCCAATGGTTTTAACAGCCTTGGTTAAAAAAACAAGGCCTCTTTTCCCCTTTGTCTCTTGTTTGTGGAAGCTGGGAGGGAAGCAAGAGAATTGGGTTGGAAACAGATACCCTTGGGAAGAGCTGTAACCCACTGACCTCCAGGGGATGTGGCTAATGTGCATGAAGCACCCAGCTGCTGGTGGCTGCAGGAAGGAGTTAACTGGGGTCAGCAGCCTGTTGTTTTCTTTTCCCCTTGCTGATAAGGAAAAGGAAGTTGTGTCCCTGCTACGGCCTCGTTAAAGAGGGGAATAACAGATGGAAAATGACACTTTTCCAAAGGTACCCCTCTTTCCTGAAGCTACAAAATAATTGCCTGGGCTGTCTCTTCTGCCACACAGGAGTAAGCATCGCTCATCTGTTCTCTAGGAATGTGTTCCCTGGTGAACAGGCTCACCACGTGCCCTGGGAACACTGCAGCACCACCTGCAGACTGGTTCTATCTGCTCTGAGAAATTGGTGGTGGGATGACTCTAATTGGGGAGCAAATGGTCTGTGCTGGCTGCTGCCCTTTGTGCTGTGCCCCACGATTTCCTTTGGCCTGTCTTGCTATTCAGACCTCAGCTTTGACCTAAATGAACTGAATGCATCCAGATCTCCTTTTTTTGTTGGCTTTTTTTTGTTTGGTGGTTTGTTTTTTTTTGTACAAGATGTGAAGTTTAACGAGATTCATAGGAGATTCATGGGGTTTCCAGCTCAGTGTTGTTCACTCTTCCTTCTGTCCCCTGAGTCCTGGGCAGCTTCTCCAGCTGCTTCTTCCTACAGGGCTTCATAAGGGAGGCAAGACTTTGTCATCACTCAGAAGATTGCAGATGCACGTGAGTGACAGTGTGTGTTAGAATCGCTCTGGATTTACCCTACAGTAACTGAAAACTGACTTGTGTGTCCCTTTGCTATTGAAGGAGTCTCTGGACTTACAGCCACCAACCAGAGGAGGAGTTCCCCTGGGTACCTGCATGTGAATCTCCACGTTTGGCTCATCCCATTAAAGAAAGATGAGCGCTGAAGTGGCTCGCTGATCCCTTTGCGCCTCTACTTTAGGACAAGGTGAGCTGTGTCCTGCCAACGCTGGTTTTCTCCAGGGTAGGCATGGCCTAGTGGCCAACACTGGGGCAGAAGTCCACCTTGGATGAGGTTGGTCCTGCCTGGGTGACTGCAGGGAGGCCTCTGGACTTGCTACTATGAGATTGCTGAGATCCATGCAGCTTTCCTCCAGAAGACAGGGCTGCATTTCTGCTCAGGAGGGTGCTTGAGTGAGGGACATTGGTGCCAGGTACCCCCATTTCTGTAAAGCAAACCTTAGGACCCTGCCTTGGTTTGTGCAAAGCCCTGTCCTGCCCCTATGTGCTCTGGCAAATGATGGATTGGGAATGTCTTCTCCAGACAGCAAAAGCCACCGAGGTTTTGTATCTAAAATTTGCTACCATGGGGAATGAGAGATGAGAATTCCCACTGATGCCGGTGCTGTTGGGATCCTCCAGCACTGATTTCAGTCAGCCACCTTGACAATCCCATTATTATCTGCACGTGACGGATAAATGAGCATTTCCACGTAGTCAAAGTAAGTATTGATTAAGTCCTAGGAACCAGCTGATTGATGCGATGCTGTTTTTCCCTGGGTTGTACACATAGGGCTATTCAGCTGGAGGCTGTCCAAACACCCAGGGGCTTTGCCCATCATTAACAGTCATATGCCCTCAGACTACGAGGGCCTATTTTACTGTCTTAATAAGGGACCAATCTGGGAATTAATGGGGATATTTGGAAGCACCTTAGCTTCTTGTGCTGATATTCGAGGTCCTAAATTTCCTCTCCTAATCTTTCCTAGGCAACTAGGATCTCCCACAGGTCCCAGTGCTGGATAATGTGCTAAGCTGGTTATGGTGAATTTGCATGAATAAGTGGGCAATTCTGCTCAGGATGAATGCAACTTCATTAAGGCCCCCGAGGTAATTTGAGCTTGCTTATTGCTGTCCTTTGAACCCTACAAAGGAAGATTTCAAGCAACAATTAACTTTGTGTTTGGGGTCATGGGGACCACTCCAGCTCCCAGGCAGAATTCACCTGTCTGGAAATGTCTTTTCCACTTTGCTTCCCTCTGCAGTCTCTCTGTTAAGGTGAATAATTATTGTGGCAAGTTTATTTGTGGGGAAAAAAAGTTGACCTTGCTAACAGGAGAGATAAAAATCTGCTGGCTGGCTGCAGCATGGCATGCAATGAACTAATGGTAATACCCTGCCTGGGAGCTCAGTGCAATGGGTCTGCCCACCAAAATCCATGGCTGGAAAGCAAACTGAGCTGGAATGGATCCCTGCCTGTGTGGAGGCTGCTGCAGGGAAGCTGGTGGGATTGGGGTGGTGGTGGGGATGGTACTGCAGGGATGTGAGAGGTGGAAATGGGCCAGGGAGTATTAGGAAGCAGAGGATGAGCATCTGAGTTTGAGTGGGAGCTGAAGGGGAGCAGGTAGAACAAGGAGGTGCCTGGAAAAGCTCTCCCTCCTTGCTCTATGGAATGATGACTACCTATGCAACCATGCAAATAAGTCTTTTCTGGAAGTGAGAGGGAGAGGCAGGGAGGGAATCCCCGAGGGGATGGAGGGCTCAGGGGGCTGGGTGAGCTCAGGGATGCTGGGGACAATTCAGCTCCCCGCAGAGCTGCAAACCAGGTGGACAGCTCTTGGTTACAGCATCGGCTAAGTGCCACTTTGCTCTCCTGGCTCTTCCCATGCAGGCAGGCGTTTCATTTCCCCTGACAGCAGGGCTGCACGTTCCCTGGATTAATTAGATGTCACAGACAGGTGGGCTCTGCTGGACCACTCCGCTTTGCAGCCACACCAGAGCTCTGTGCTCAGAATGGGTGCCTGCTAGGAGCCGAGTGTTGCACTTACATTGAAGACCCCTCCTGTGTTCAAACGTGAGCATCCACACCGAGTGGGCAAAGTGCAGATCAGTGTTGGGGCAAACTTTGGGGTTGGGAGACGCCTGTGATTTACCTGGATACGAGCAGCGCTGTGTAAACAGAGCAATAAATAGTGCCTGCTTCGGAGATGTTAGCAAGGGTTCATGCCTTCAGAAGAAAATTTATTGCACTGTGCACAAGTTGGGCTGGTGAGTAACGTGATGATGGCTTTCAGCCTTGCACCCTGCCCTCCAAACCTCCAGTTGAGGAGGTGCCTCCATGCCACATCTGGACAGTTCCTGGTACAAGCAGAGGCAGAAACACCTATTTAGTTTTCAGAAGCTCAGTTGCTTAAGGAAAGGGCTCTTGTAATTTTCCTCCCAGGATCTTGGGTATGTGGTTTTGCATATACTATATATCAGCAGCACTTCTGGGCAAATTACTGTGTTTTGCATTAAAAGCAGGCACCAAGCCTTGTTTTCAGGAATTTTGGGATGATCTTAGACCTAGTCACATCCTGTTTTGATCTGGCACTGGCAAAATGTCCGTGAGGCCATTCCCAGGAAAGGATTGCTTGTGCTTTCCCTGCTTCTGAGCCAGCTCTGGCCAAATAGGTGTAAAGAGCCATGGGCCTCACAGACAAATACTGAGCTTTGAGATGAAACTCAGATTTTGGGCTAAAATGACCATGTGCAGAGATGTTGTACAGCAGGAGGTGGGGAGAATAAGTGTCCTTCTTCCCCTCAGCCCAGCTGAGCATTTTCCAAACCTTTGTATATCAATCCTACATCGATGATTACACTGAAATCTGTGGCTTGTGCCTGGTTTAGTGCCATCATTGAAAGCAGCAGCTTTCCCCTCTAGTCTGACTCTGGCATAAGCAGGATCAGGATTTTGGCCAAAATCAGGTAAAAGCTAGACAGAGTTTTACAGAGAAAGCCAGGATCTCCTGCAGGTCTCTCCTTGCAGTGGGAGCTGTTTAACCAGCTGTTTTGCACATCTGCAGGGCTTGCTGAGCTGAGAATAAAGGCTTGAGTTTGTCTCCAATTGCCCTGACATGATGTTGGGCTAACACCAGTGGCTTCAGTAATATTTCAATTGTTCTATTAGAGGGGCAGTGGCAGGAGATGGGATGTCCCATGCTGATAGGAGCCTCAGGTGGGGAGAATCAGGTTTGGGTTGGTTGTGGAGAGCTGGGAGGAGGCAGAGGGCAATGGCAGTGCTGTACAGAGAGCCCATCTCCCATCTGGCAGCCTTATCAAGCCCTGCACAGCCTCCCGTGTCACATTGGGATGTAAATTGCATTAATTGAATTCACTTTGGCTGTGCTTTTGGGAGCAGACAATGACTGAGTCAAAATCTCATTTACATACTGATAAGACACAGTTGAAAAATGATGCCGTCTAATGAATAAAATGTGTGTAACTGGTCCAGCTTGATATTAGCATTAAAGTGTTAATCACTTTGGCATACAAGTTTATAGCACTGAGTAAATTTGTCTTCAAAACATCCTGAAACAGAAATCTATGTTTCTGGACTGCCATAGCAACACATAGACATCTTCATTGTATTTCTTGGTCCGAAAGCAGGTGCCAGCTTCTAATTAAAGTCTAATTTGCAATTTCTGTCCTATTCACTGTTTTCCTGGGAACTTTGACAGCTGATATAGTGGTAAGCAATAAGCAGCAGCAAGACTTGAAAGCAGAAATGGAAATTCATCTGCCCCTGGGGCTGCTGGGCTCAACAAGCTCAGGAGAGAGGAAGGGCCAGCTGCATGTTGTGACATGTGTCCCTCATCCAGGAGGGACTATGGAAGCTTGCAGCGAGGGAAGATGGAAATCAGTGCCCAAGAGCTTATGCCAGCCTTGCAGGGGCCAGTGGTCCTCCTGCTCCATTCTGAGGACAGCTCTGGCCTTCCTTCTTTGATGACAGATGGAAAGGGCTTCTTCCAAACTCACAATTACAGGATCCAGATTAATGATGCCCAGGGAGGTCTCTTGTTGCACATGTTCTCCAGCCTGCTCACTGACCTGCAGTGTCTCATGCTTTCCAGTCTTCCCCCTGCCACATATCCATCTCCTTTTTTCTTTTGCTTCTAATTACAGGCTCTCAAGCCCTTGACAGCACTAATCAAGGTAATTAGCAGCAGCAGGTCTGTTGGTACACAGACTCGTGGTGGAAAGGTGTCCTGCTGGAGCCGGCTGCCCTGGGAGCAGAGTATTTCAAGAGTATTTCAAGGTATATGGAGTGGGAGGGCCAGCACCAATCTATACAAGGTGTTGCTGATGACAAAGTGATGCTGCTCTCCATGGGCTGTGTTTGCTTCTGCTGGCTGGGGTTTTGGAAAGGGACCTGTGGGGGACAGGGCACAGATTTCAGTTGAATTCAGCTGTGTTTTAGATGCCTTTCAATACTACACCCCTGGGCACTGGATGGGGAGCTGACCCTTCCCAAAAGCTCAGCCCAAAGGGTGTGAGTGGGTCCATGGAACCCTAAACTTTTCTTAGCCCATTCCCCAGCTGCAGACACTAATCGCCTGCAAATGCTGGCTGTTCTAGGCTTTTCATTGCCCAGCCCATGGGACCCCAACCCACTCCCTGCACCATAAGCACAGGGTATGCGCTTATTAAAGACCTATAATCCACTGTGCAATGTTCATACTTTTATAGCAAAAAAGAAGTCAGTGGCTTAACCTGGGCTTCACTGTGCTGCTCTAGGAGATGTTTCAGGTGCATCACATGCATGGCTAGATGGGATAGAAAACCTTGTGTTCCTCTGCCCTCAGCCCTGAAATTCTTCTCTCCATCTCCTCTTGCCTCAGTTATTATGAAAAAGGTAAATTGCTGCTGGACTGTTTATCAGCTGCTAATCTTCTTCCCGAGGGACGTGGATCCCCCTGGGCAGGCCCACAAGCACTGACATCCTGGGAGTGTGATCATCTCCTAATAAGCACTTTCTCCTTATTGCCTTATGGCTTAATTGTACCATCCATGATCTCCTGGGTAGCATGATACAGTTAAGGCACTGCAGCACCTTGCAGGAGTGATCATAGACCTGACCTCTCCCCTTGTCTTACTGCCTGCAGCCCCATGAGGATCAGTAGCAGCACCCTGAGCTTTGATTGCCCAGAGAGCTGGGGATGGGGCATGTGGCCTAGAGCCTCTAGTGATGAGGGTGATGCTCTGTGTTTGTATTAAGCTTTCTGCTTTAGGCTCAGGGCCTTGGCAGCAGTTAGAAATTACAAATTCTAAATACAGTTGAAGAAGGCAAGTGAACAGATTTGCACACAGCTGCCTGATGCTGCTTATGCCCTGAGTGAATCCCTAACTAATGGCATATAAAGAAAGGGGGATGTAGGCATAGCTGTTTACATGACCTGGGATTTCAGCTGATAGTTTTCTATTTGGTGCTATTTCCTCCACCATATGGAGTGATGCTGATGTCTTTGCTGGGAATTCTTTCTAATCAGTGACCGCTTTTCAAGCACTGTAAAAATAATCCTGGCCCTGTGCACGTGTATAAGCAGACTTACCCGTATCACTCATCCCCAAGCTAGGGTGAAAACTCCAATAAATAGGTGTGGAACACTCAGATATATGGTTAAATCAACAAAATAAATGTGGAATGTCTGAGAGAAATGGAAAAGAAGAAAACTAAAATGACCCACCTAAAACTTTGCTCACGTAACAGGAAAAGAATAGCCTGGGGCTCTCTCCACTTCTTTCTCTCAGTGAACGGAAAATACTTTGCTCCAGGAATCTGCCTCTTTCCTGTTTGCGGGGGGATATAGATGCAAGTGCTTCCCGCAGGGTATATCCTGTTTACCTAATCCCCTGCTTCACACCAGCAAGCTGCACGTTCCAACAGGCATTGCCACCATTTGAGTGACATCTTCTAGGGAGCTGAAATAGTTGTCTTAATAAAGAATTGATAATGTAAGGCTTTTTGGCAAGTTACTGGCAGGATAAGAGCTCTAGGAAATTGCTACAGCCCTTAGAACAGGAGCACCTGCTCTCAGTAAGTGGAATGGTGGCACCCAGTGACACCAATGGCTTCTGTGAACCCAGCACCTCCTCTCCATCCCGCTTACTGCCCACTCTGGGTGATGCCTCAGGAGCTGTCGCAGCTTTTCCTGCTACATAATTCCTTGGGGTTTGGTTCAAACCCTCATGAGAACACTTACTTTGGTACACATGGGAATTGTTTTAAAACATCTGGCTTTAAGCCCCCTTGGCTTTATGTGGCATTATTTGCCTAAATCATTTGGACCGTTATTAAAACATTTTCCAAACGGCTCAGTGCTCTTTTCCTATCACTAGGGATGTCATCTCACAATCAAGTCCTTTGACTCCTGGCGTTTCTACCAGCTGGAGTTAAGGCTTGTTCTAGCCCAAACATCCCTAAGCACATGATAAATGCTATCAGTGTTACTAAAATATTTTAGAGGAGCCAGAAATGTTTGAAAAACCTGTTACAACACTAAGCGAAGTGTGTTAATGCGGTGTTAGGAGCAGGCTCTCTCTGTTCTTAGCACAAACTGTGTGATTTTCTTTTTTATTCCTTAAAGCAATTTGCCAAGGACAGGGGATGTGCTGGCACACAGGAGACATGAGCCAGCTCTGGCAGAGAATCCATGATGGCAGCAGTGGGGTCCTGTATAGGTCCTTTCCCAGCTCACTGTGGTTCATACTTTGGATTTGGGCACTTTGCAGGTCTAAACATAGCTGGGAAACAGCTGTTTTTTTGGGCATGGAGGGGTACAGCCGCTGATGCCAAGATACAGCCTTTCCCACGGAGCAAAGGGCCAATCCAGCCATGAATCATGGCTTCAGCTTATCCTTCAAAAGCTCAGAGTCAAGAATATGATGCTAAAACACCCATTGTGCACAATCTGGAAGCCCGTGATTTCATAGAGCAGTTACTTCCCTAAGCGTTTTGATGCCTAAGCCAGTGTCTTGACATCTTGGGTTCTGTGTCTAGAATAAATTATAGGCTCATGTCATCAGTCAACAACTGGATCCAACTCGAGTGGACTCAGCCTTACCTCTTCTGCTGCCAAAACAGAGGCTGATGGCAGTGATGGCTGTAGAGACAACAGTGTTTAACCCACCTAATTAAAAGCTTGAGCTGGAAGACCTCCAGAGGCAGTGGCAGCCCTTGGGAGTTTTGCTCATTGGTGCTTTGTGCCAGGATGCAGTGCATGATTTGCAAGCAGGGAGCAGCCAGTGCAGTATAGCCTGGACTGCTCTCTATAGGTATGTCCTCTCTTGTTGAGGTCTTTTGCATCCCTCAGTTTAGCAGCTATCTCTTTGCATACTAGGAGATACCTTCCACAAAGGAGCCTGTCTACAGGCATGACAAAAGTAATGGTATTGCTTAAGAGCAAATGTTTGCAAAATAGAGCAAAACTGACTGCACAATGGAGCCGTGACTCACTCAATTTCTCTTTAGGCTCACAAGGAATAAAATTGCCATGTGATGCTGAGTGTGTGGTTCAAAAGCAGATGTTTTGCTGTTTTGCTGAAGGGAAATTATTTGGGAGTGCATGTAATGTATCATATTAGTTCATATGGGAAATTTTTACTGCCTGTTTTCCCTATGCGACTATAGAAATAAAATAAAATTTTTCTGTTCTATTTGCTAAAGCAATGGTGGGGTATTTTGTACTGCCTAGGAAAAGAAAGGGTGGAGATGTGAAAGTTTAAATGTGATGGAGCAAATACATCTTCCTGTGGGTTTCATCTTCTCCTTGCAGGAGATGCTTGAAGGAGTAGGAAGGAGGAGATTAAATACTTCCTGGGTGGAAGAGGTCTGTGGGTGTACGGGGAGGGCTCAGCCTGTGGCTCGCTGGCCCCATTAGCCCTACTGACATAGATGCCACATAGCTTGTCCTGTACATGCTGATCCCTGCACGCACCTTTGTCTGGTGGGTTGCAAAACTTGTGGCAATGATGTGCTTTGTAAGCCGGTCTCTATTTCTCTCCAGAGTAAGGCAAAGGAAAGAGGGAGATAGGTTCCCCGTGAAGTCCTCATGGTAAAGGCAGACATCTGAACACGTCTGTGTGGCAGAATCCCCTGGCTTATGTGCTGACAGGGGGAATGTGCACTGGAAAAGGAAAGCAGACCTAGCATACAAATATTTATTCTGCCCTGAGCAGGTTAACAGGTACTGTGAGCCTTTGTCTTATTTTATTTAATCCTTCAGCCTGGCTTGGTTCATGTTTGCTAATTTGAGATGTTTTTTTTGAATGTAGAAATGTTTCCTCTCTGTCCAGAAGGAAACAGTTTCAAAAGCCGGAGAACGGGGTTGTTCCCATCTTGTGCCATGGTCTCCTGCTTGAAATTCCCACATCTCTTGTTGGCTTCCCCAGGGTGCAATCCTGCATTCTGGCAGAAAGGTCTCCTGAAATGTCTGTAAGGTGCTGGTGAGCTGTCCTGGGTGAAGGATGGTGCTTGGTGCTGGAGTGGGAGCCAGCGGGCTGTACCCATGGATCAATTTGCTTTTTTGGAGGCTCTGGATTATTGTGTCTTCCAGTCCTCTACAGATTCCTAATCCAGCTCTACTCAAGGTGGAATGTGTTCTTTTCCTCCATCCCTTCATTAGTGTCCCACCCATTTTAAGAGAGGTAGGGTCAGACATCTCACATGCAGTGATGTGCTTCTTCCACCAGTGCTAGACAGTGATCAGAGCTGATTTCCTGCCTTGGTGGACAACAAAAAGTGATGGAGGACACCTCTGTTATATCCAGACTTTGTTGTCCCAAATTGTGTCCCAAATCACAGTTCTCTTCTAATGAGAACGCCCAGAACTGGAATCCCAGTTTTAAACTTACTTAGTTTAAGGTTGGGCAGTAGAGCCTACTAACCTCACCTGGAGAGCAAAAAGCATGCTTGAGAGGTAGAATATGACAGGATGCATGGATTTCAGCAGGAATACTTAGAAGTGGAAAGCTAAATCTGAATATCTGGACTTTGTCAACTCTACCTGCCAAAGATGTGCTGATTTCTTGCCTGTGTCTATGGAGAAGTGAATTTCAGCTTGGTTTTGATTTCTGTTTGAGGTATCTGGTCCGTTTAGGAAGGGACGGCTAAGGGAGTGATATGGGGAAAAGGAAGTTATTGTCCCTTTCTAAAAGTCACGTAGGAATGGTTTGACTTCCGATCTTGTTTTTGTCTAGCAAGGAAGACATGTAGTGGGGTTGGCTTATGTGCCATGGTGTTCTTAAAATCCAGATGGGTTTGATCTGGGGTTGATACTCAGATCAGTCCCTGCTTTGGTTAGAACTCCAGGTTTTAGTAACTGGGTTCAAAATCAGCTTACTTTGAAATCTGGGCAAATATTTTTGGTTTTGACTGATTTCCAGTTCAAATGTTGGTTTTATCTGGGGAAGAACTAAGGGTCTGACCCACTGCCCACTAAGTCTGATGAATTTGCTTCATATCAAGCTGGCCTGTGGATGGACAGTCTTCCAGCAGATCCAAGCCCAATTCTGCTTTCTTTTACTTACCCCTCTGTAAAGCCAAAATTGAGTCAAGTGAAGAACAGTTCTGCAGGCATAGAGCCTTTTCCAGAGATAGGATTTGGCAAGCTGTAAATAGAGAGCACATCCAAACACCTCCTGGGGGAGTGAGTGATGTTAAAGCCACACTCAAAGGACTTCAACCACAGCTGCAATTACTTTACACACCTTTTTTAGACACTGGTATTATCATCTTGGTGTCTTATTCTTCACTGACAAACGAAATTCCTTCTTTACAGGTCATGAGAGGGACTTAAGCTGAAGGGCTAGCTGACTCCACTGGAGAAAGACGCTTTTATGGCATACTTTTGTTGCTATAAAATCAGTCTAAAAAACTGAGAGTCATGAAAGGATATGACCTAAACTATAAAATGCGCTTATTAAAGTTGTATGATAAATCAGAGTAGGATACATTTGCATCTTCCTAAGGAACTGCATGCAGCTGGACAAGAAATCGAGGCAAGGCAGATTGATTTCTGGTGTATGGCTCTCTCCCAGCTTGGGGTGAAGAATTAGCACAGGTCAAATTGCTCACAAACCTCTGTCAAGGAATATATATGTCTAGACTATATGTCAAGCTAGAGGAAAGAAAACCTGAGCTCTGTGGTCCTGCTACATCCCAGCATGGGTGGTTTTGTTAGTTATATCCTTCTTTGCTCTTGTGTCTGGATGCTCCATTTTTATTCCTTTTTTTTTTTTCCCCAAGAAATCTAGCAACAGGTCTCCAGCCAGATGTCCTGCTGTCATGTTAAGTGCCCCAGCTGAAGTATCAAGGTCTGCTGTGCATGCACCTTACGCTGAAAATTAACCTAAAGCCTCATTCACAGCTGCAAGTTGATTTCATTCTTGATCTGTTTTTCATCTCTGTATTTCATGGCAGGTAGAGACACCTTTAGTTTCTGTTGCTGCCTCTTTAAAATTCTGATAATAATTTCCTGTCCATGGCGGGGGGGTTGGAACAAGATTATCTTAAGGTCCTTTCCAACCCTAGCTATTCTATGATTGTATCCTTAATTTCCACCCATGTTTCCAACATTGGTATGTGTGCATTCAGTTCTACCTCAAGGGCAGGAATACATGGACCAGATTTGGAGAGATTTAGGTAAGTAAAGTAGGATAATCTACTCAAGGCGAGGGTTTAATTTGATTTTCACTGGTCTCATGCTAACATTACACTCATCAGTCAGAGAACAGCCACCTGTTTGGTGGGCTGGAGGGGACGGGGTGTTGGTGGTGTTAACAGCCCTCTCACTGAGTGATTGACTGTACCAATAGGGGGGGGTAGGAGGAGAAGAGAGCTTGTTTTGTTGTTATTGCTAAAAATATGTTCTCATTCTTCAAATGCTTGGGAATCTTTCTTAACCCACTCAAATGATTTATTTTTCTGCGAAAGGTCTGACTGGAGGGGAGGTTCCCCAATTAACTTTCACCAGCAGTAAGCTGTAAGGGGAAGCAAAGCAAGAAATGTTGGTAAGGAGCTGTGAGATGCTACAGCACCTGTGATGTTAAGCAGCGTGAAGTTAAAGCTATTTGTTCACAAAGCTGTTGGGTATGGATGGATCGGGCAAGTTTTTCCTCAAACCCCAGGTCCCAGAATACCAAAACAGCACTGAAATGACCTCATATAGCTGCAAGGGCTGAGGCTGAACCCTCCTGTCCATGCAGGGCTTATGTCAGAGGCAGTTACGGTGCAGGAGCTGCATCTTTTCCCTTCAACTCCTCATGGCACTAAGATGTCTTGGTTCTTAGCTGCCAAGTAATTTTCTTGGGTAATGCAATAGTGCATGGAAGAACCTATCACTTGCCAGTAGCTAGAGACTCAGCAAGCACTAATTGAACAAATGAGGCCCCAGGGATTTACAAACTAAGCAGATGAATATGCAGTTGGGGAAAACAGACAAATGAGGCTCTGAGCCACCCTGAAGGGCACCTGGGATGGGGCTCTGCTCCTGAAAGCAGAGAGGCACGTGCTGTCTTTCCTTAGCTGCAATGGGGTTAGCAACTGTTCTGTCCAGAGAGGTCCTTCCTGCCCTGCAAACCATCTCCCACCGCTGCTTTCTTGGGAGCATCTCTGACGAGCAGATTTGGGGATGCACAAACCGCACTGTGTGGCAGGTATTTGGAAATATTTCCCAGCCTTTTGGCGTGTTTCCCAGCTCACATTACCTACAGGAACAGGCTGCCTTCAGTTCTCAGTGTGGGGTACTGTGCTGGGGAGAAGACTTATTAACTCTTCACCTCTTCCCAGCCTAAAAGTTTTCCTCTAAGGAGAAAAAGAGCAGGAAAGGAAAGGTCATATGGGGAAAATAAGTTTGGCTTTTTTTTTTTTTTTTCTTTTTGCCATCAAATATTTCTTGGAAAGAGTATCCTGAGCTGTGTCAGGCTCAGCAGGTCTTTTGGAAGCTATTCTTTGCAGCCACGGGACATTAGCCCACTGGTGCTTGTCTTGGCTTCTACTGAACCCAGCCCCGGCTTGCCTGCAAACCAGCTCCTGACCTGTGAAGGCAGGGACAGATCCCCCATGCTTGCTACTATTGCAGCCCAGGATTGCAGGGAGCAGGCAGGGAGTGTTTTAGGTCTCAGAGGAGGTTGATGGTATCATCTCTTGCTCTGTGTGATAGCTGCTGCCTGTCCTGACTATGCATGGATTTTCCTCTTCTTGGGCTCACCAGCAAGTCAAGGGGCTTCAGTAACCCAGGAGTCCCAATTGTTTGCTAAGTCATGAGGTGAGCCCAGGGTTTGGGGCATAGAAAGGAAGGGAAGGAGAGCAGGAGGATGAGGGAGAATTGGCAGTGATGGATGCTCTCTCACTTTTTCTTGTGTTCCCATGAGTAGCTCATTCTTTGGGGCCATAGCTTCATCTCTTTGGGCCCAGGGTTCATTTGATGCTACCTCCCCACTTGGTCTGTGCAGGAAAACAGATTAGACTGTGATTTTCAATACACATAACACAAGGCAGTGTAATGGCTTAAATCCACTGTTTTTGACTGCTTCCAGACATAATTCATTACCTGTTCTCTTTTCCTTCCTTTACTGCTGCTCTTTCCAGCAACCCTCCACAGTGAGGAATGTTTATTATACCACCATCAAAACACAGCATATCCTCAAACCGCAAAGTCTCTGTGCATGAGGTCTGCTATTCCCCACAGCTGAGTCTTGCTCCATGACCCGGGTACCAAGCTGCTACCGTAAAATGAATAATAAGATGTTGTGTTCAATCAGGGTCTGGGACTGAATGCTCCTGGTCCTGCGGCACTTGGACGTAACACTAGAAATGGCCTCAAGGGGACTGCCAAGAAATGACTGGTGTTGAGTAAGTTATTGCAAGCCCTTTTCATAGAAAACGTGATCCTGGCCTGTGTTTGGGTGATAGATCACTGCTTTTTTCTGTACTGCATTAGCACTTGATCTCAGAGGTCGGGCCAGAAAATAACCTTCTCCCTCTAATTGGCATGCATAGCTACCACTGTGTGTTAATTTGGATTGGGGCTGAACTTTGAGCACAAGTGCTGAGATCAGAAGAGAAGAGAGTGGTAAATCTATGGTAAGTTGCTTGGATATTTATAGGCTCTCATATATGCAACATTTATTTACAAAACCCCAAACATCGTATTCCATTGGATAGCCTGGCTTTCTGCCGATGGCCAGGGTCAAGAAGTGCACAGCCTAGCCTGGTAGAAGCAGGAAATATCACATGGTTCTAACCACTCAGAGAGCTTGCCAGGATGCGAGAGGTGGCTGTTGTCTATTTTCATGGCTTTCATAATGAATCAGTTGGTTTTACAGTGAGAACCCTCACTGAAGCTGGAGTTGCACTGTGTGGACAATGGATGACCCCAGAGTTCTCCACCTTCTTGTCATTAAATAGCAGAAATTAGCCAGGTGAGACACTGATTTTAAAATCTGAGAAAAACAGCAGTGAAAGAGATTCCACTGTTTAAGCCTTTGTTCGCAGCCAATTCATATTTTCATGCTTCCCTCTGCAGTCCTGATGGCCAGAAAAGCGTTAGGAAATATGATGTCTTCTTCACATAGCCCCAAAGGGCATGGCACTCACAAAGAAACTATGAATGCTGGTGTGGCACTGAGGGGTGCAGATGAATGGTCCCTTCAGTTTTGGGAAGCACCTCCTTGTTTTTGTGATACAACAAGGCTCTAGGTGCCTGGAGACCAAAGAAAAGCACCCAAACCCGGGAAACCTGCTGTCACTGATATCTGCATGGAGGTTTTCACTTGAAATAGGACCTGTCAGCTAATCCATAGTATGAAATTTCTTGCTAGACATGAGATGTCTACACACATTGTAAAGAAATGATGTGATCAGCCCTTTCCTTTAGTCTGCCTTCAAAATTACCCAGACTTGTAAAAAAAAGCCTTCCAGATCCTCTCTACAAGCCATAAACCTGAGGAACTGTCTAGCTTCATTTTTGCATGACTGAAGAAGCTCTTTATTATGCCTTGAGAAATAATGAGAGAAGTCAAAATGAGAAAAACATAATGAAAATGGCTGATGTAAACATAGCTGTATCTTCCTACAGGCCTCTGTAGTTTGCTGCTCTCATTAATCATCACTGTATCCAAGGGCTTATGAATTCCAACAATTATTTTCTTTGTATGTTTTTCTTGGGAGGAGGACAATGACTAATTGGTCCTGGGCTTCGTTACTGCTCCTGGTTACCACAGGAGTTAATTACACGCCTCCAGCCAAGCTGTGTGCGGGCATAGGCTTGCAGAGGCTGAGTCCGTACAAGTGCCTGTTGCAATGAGAAGGGAGAGGACCTTCACCTCTGGGGTTGGGGATGGGCTTGAACCAGGAATCTGGGGGATTTTCACCTTTTTGGGGGTGGGAATATGCTGGAGTTTATTTTGGGGGAGAGATACCATGGATCCCCCTTCAGCCTTCAGAAACACTCTTTCCACTTGAGATACCTGTGGGTGTACAGACCTGAAGTGTGGCTGTTCTCTTGACCTGTTTTTCTATTGATGACCTATTTTGCTATTTTTCTCACCTGAGTCACATGCCATTCTGATTACATTGGGTGTGAGCCACATCCTGGGCTACTGTTCAGTTAGGGCTGTACCACACTGCAAACCACCACCATCTCCAGTACTTCTCTCTCCCTTTCCCCTGTTAGAATTAAAGCATGAAGCCTGACTGCAATGTGCCCATCGTGGTAAACACACAGCACTCCTGCACCCTACTCATGTTGATAAACAAGACTGCTACAAGTAGTTTCTCCCAACTGGCATTTGTTGAAGTAGAGCCTCTCCCTGCCCAGCTGCAATCTGTGCAGCATGTGGAGTGCATTTCAGGTATCTTCAGCTATGCATGCACATCACAGGTTGCTGCTGCTGATTATTAGTATTGTTATTAACAATCGTAACAGCAAAACCAACAACAGCACAAATTATGCCAATGGAAATAATAATGATGATAATATAGAATAATAATAATATTATTGTTGTTGTTGTTATGCCACCGTTTCTGACCTCAGGATGAGCTGCAGATGATTTAAACCTGAGCATAGAGCAGACATTGTTTGTCACAGCAGTGAGCAAATCCTAGGGCTGGGGGAGGTTGCTTTCATCTCTGAATGACCATCATCAGGCTGCACCTTCATCTCTGAAACCAAGGATGATGCCGTGTTCCAGCATGTGTGATTAATAAGCCCTGACTTCACAGTGGCTGAGCAGTACAGGGTAGGTGCTCCCCAACCTTGGCTCTGGTCCTGCAGGATGCTTGGTCTTCAGTGAACCCCCAAGGTTTGACTTTTCAGGGTGACTGTGGCCGCTAGCCGATGGCTTGGCAAGCACAGCCAGTAATGCTGCCCTCCGGAGACCCCCATTCATCACAGGTGAGGCGCAGAGGGTGCAGCTCAGCTGGATGTGATATTACAGGACCTGATGTGCACTGATTATTGCCCATGGTGGGCAATTTGGATGATGACCTGGCTCATGTTGAAGGGAGTCCATTCTCAACCCCAGCAAGCCAAGACTTTGCCCAGTAACCATTCGACAGCTTGTTTTGACTGTTTGAACCTGCGTTTAGACAGCATTTCTGTAGACGTTCTCCAGCCTCTGCCAATGTCTGCTGCTTCCACCCCCAGCCAGGGTATTTCTTGATTTGATCTTCCAGGTTGCAGTGAATTTGTACAGTAGGTTTCTGTTGTCTAACTCGTACAAAGAACAAGGATTCTACCTTCACTTCCTGAATCCTGCTGGGACTTGACAGAGTGTTTTAGAAGACGCTATTTAATTAAAACACTAACAACTGGAATTTCTGGAAAAACATCAGAGGTTCTCATAAATTATCCCAGTCTGCCATGTTTCACACTCCCAACCTTCTGCCTTTTGTTTAGTCCATATTATTTTCGACTGCGTATCAGGGGAATAGTTATGGGCAAAGCATGTTCCTAGCTATGACTGGCTTACTTACAAATTACCCTTTAATCAACAGATTTAATATTAATTAATAATTCATAGACTCCTCTTAGGATAAAATTGCATAATAATGTCTTTGATGCAGCCCGAAGTGTCCATTGTAGATGGCATAAAATGTTAATTAGCAGGAAAATGCAGTCAGGAGAAAACTCTTTTAATTATGTAATAGCGTCATTACAATGGGTAATCAACAATGCTTCCAAATTAGTCCACTGACAGCATTTATCTATACATAGCAAATAAACTTTTGTTTGCAGAAAATACATTTGAATACTCATCTTCTTAACTGCTTTCAGGCAGTTTTTAAGTCATTGCAGTCCCTAGCAATGTTTTAAAAGGACCACGCTTCTCAGCCCCATGAGCCATATGTAAAACTTGGAGAGTAATGGGGGAAATTGTTCACAAATATTCGCTCAGATATGCAAGCAAATTTCAGTTTGACCTTTTGTAGGACCCTCATCTCAATACCAGAGCATTTTGCTGACGGCAGTGCCAGAAGAAAAATGTGAAGCATTGGTGTATGAATATCCTTTGAATTTCACATTGTGCATTAGGTTGTTCAACTCACACTGGCTGCTTTGTAATGAACTGCATAAATCACGCAGTTGGGCAACTGAAAACCAGGTCGTGTGGCCAGTATGGCCAATATGACCCAAGAGTGCACAAAGACCTGGTTGGAAGCCATTTATAAATCCAGCTTTCTTTGTGGAGGAAAATGGGAAGAAGATCAACAAGCAGAGCCTCGTTTGTAATTTTCATCCCCAGCTGGCTTTGTCTAAGCCAGAGACTAGTGAAACAAAGGGTTTCGTGCCAGGGTGGCTGAAATAAGTCAATTTCACCCAAAGTCAGCACCAGATCTAGATGTGCACCTTGAAGCATTTTGAGAGTTATCCAGGCTTCTTCAGGAGAATCCTTATTTCTCTTCAAAATCAGTCAAATTTAGGATTTTACTAGCTTCCACGTGCAGATATAGTCCAGCTTAGACTTTTTGGGTAGGGATGATGCATTTATCATGTTGCATCCTCTGTCCAGCCCAGAAAACCTTAATTTCTCACTACAAATAATTAGCAGTGGTAATGATACCCTGCAGTCATTTGCTAAGCAGTACTAATGGCTGCTGATCTTCCTCAAAGGGAGGGTATGAATCCTTGGGATACAATGATGTTTACTTGTTCTCCATGGTCCTACTTGTAATTTTCCTTTTAATATTGTACAATACTGATAGCCCAGGTTTATCCATATTGTTGCACAGACAGATACTCTATTATTAGATTTGCTCTTGCAGACACCTAGCTATATTGGCCAAATGTAATTTATAGTCTCTAAAATCTGTGGACACGGATTTCTGACTCCTTCAGTGTCTGGCCATTTCTATTAATTTGGTCTCTGGAATCTAATGTAATAAAGTTATAAAGGCTCTAATTCCTCAGCAGTTAATCAGTTTAGTATGAGAGAATTACACCAGCAGCCCTTAGGTGGACTTCATCCTGCAAAGGAAATCGACTGTTAGGAGGCAATTTCATAATTTTGACTACTGAGGGTTGCATGGATTTCTTAAGAGCCGCCAAGAATACAGAAAACTTGGGGTAGGCTGCATCTTTATGGCAGATAAAGACCAGGAGGGTTTTGCTTTGCCAGCAAGGTCAGCTGAATGTGTAGCCTAGACCCCATCCCATATCCTTTACTGAGATCTTCAAATGTTCCAGAGTCCTGGACAAGATAGCTTAAGGGCAGATTGAAACTTGGTAGGCTCATCCCCATTCCTGTTCAAGGCACCTTCCATGTTTCAAAGAACAGCTCTAGGTCACACCTGTGCTCAGCAGAGGATTTAGCAGGGACCTTAATACCTAGAGTTCCTTTATTCCTTGCTAAAGAGATGTTGGTGCCTCCTCTCTCCTTTGTTTCTTGATCTCAGTTTCTCGAAAACCTCTCCCTGGGTTATATCCTGCCCACAGGCCTGGGTTTCTCACCCTGAAAAGATAGTGACATTTTTATGGAAACCTCACTATTCTCTGCAGTGGTCTGTGTGTCTCTTTCCCTAAGCCCAGCTCTGGCCGTATATTTGGTAATTGAGTGTACTGTCTTGTAGGACGCTGGTGGGATAATGCTTTGCTCCCATCCCTCCTGGAGAAATCACAAGTTTTACTTTAGTGGCTTTTTTCATACTCGTTTTATTTATTTCAATCTGCAGAATTTCAGCAACTGAGGCAATAAGGTGAACAATGAGATGGTGCTGCCATGTCCTTGTGAGGGAAGAGAAGCTCCAGAGGTGATGTGTCATGCTTACCAACCATGGCTTGCACAGGAAATCTGTGGCAAAGCAGTGCACTAAAACCATGTCTTCTCTGGGTTACATTAGTGCAAGGCCACCATGGCCACATCTGCTCCCCAGCCCTGCCCTGAAGTTCAGTAAAAACAGGATTTCCGACACTATTTTTGGTACATCCCCATGCAGGCTTGGCTGAGAGGTGGAGGGAAAGGAGGAGGCAGGAGGCAAAAAGGGAGAGAAAGAAGGTGCTTAATATAACTCCAGGATTGTGAGAGTTTCACTCTCTGGGCATGTTGAGGCCAGGTTTGTCCAGACCTGTTCTTCTTCCCTGCTTTGCAGATCTGTGCCACCCTGATCTCTCTCTGGGCACCAGTGCTATTTTAGAATAAATCAGCTTGCTTGTTTTCCAGCCCAAGCTGGCTCAGCCAAGCTCAGCCCCTCTAACCACAGTCTGGGCATTTATTTTTGTCCACCAGACTTTGCAAGGCATTTCTTGGGATTGTTTGTCTGTTTCTTGCTGGGAATGATGAAACATGATAAAAATAGAAAGGAGTCCCAGGCTTCTGAAAAATTCACAGTGAAAGCTAACCCAAGGCTCAGGACACTTGGGCAGGTTCTCACTGCCAGAGCAAGATACCTAATATGTCTTGGAGTCATCCGTGGGGACAAATGTGGGACATGAAGGGTTGAGATGAGAGATCTGACTGAAGTGTGTCTAATCGTATTTGTGATAAGCGTTAATTGTTTCAGGTTAATAGTCAGTTGTCACAATGCTGATTTATTTGCTCTCAAAGTTGTTGCTCTATATCTCACAGTTTCAGCATGTCATACCTTACAGCCGGTATTTGCTGTGTTAGTGTTTATCTGCTGGGGGGCCTGGGCTAAGGTTCTTGTTTTGCTGTACTTAATGGTAATGACTTGTAGTATAATAGACTCGTTGATCCTGAAACTGATCTGGTTTGCATTCCCAGTGTAGTCATCACCTCTACACTTTGGGAGATATATAATAGAAGTGTTTGGCAATTACAGATCTTTTGTCTTCTCCTCGGGTGGTCAACCTATGAAGGAGACATTCCTTTATGCTCACAGTGCCCCACTGGACTACTTACAGCATCATTTGAGAGTTCTGAAGGTTTTGAATGGCTTTTGGGTACCCTTGAGACCTGCCTGCTGATTGTGATGGGGATCAGCATGTTGCACACATACGGTGTGTTTTACCCACAACCATTTCATCTGATCTCAAAAGTTAAGCAGAGTCGGGTGTGGGTCTTGTCAAGGATTAGACGATGACATAGGAGAACTAAGAGGTTGTCCCTGGGGCTGGATAGCCATGAGTGGCAGGGTGTGTGGGGTAGTATGGGTAAGTATCTAGGCCAGGGGGTCCCTCCAGCACTTTGGAACTTCACTACTAAATAAGTGCAAAATCCAGAAAAAATAGTAAAACACTTAAAGGAGGTGTGTTGTCATCCTGGTCATACCAGAGAGGGACAAATCATGGCAATGTGTTGGAGCTTCACCTATGCTTACAGAGCCCTGTTCCACATTATCCAGCACCTTCAAATGATAAAAAATGTCTCTGGATCTGATGGTAAAGCAACAAACAGCACAGCTACTCCAACTCTAAGTACAGCAGCTACTCAAAGTATGACTACAGCAGACAACATAGCTATGCCAAGTACAGCAACTACACCAACTCCAATGACAAGTACAGCAACTACTCAAACCCTGTCAGCAACAGACAGCGCAGCTGCTGGTCTTACTGAAGCCCCAAGCAGAGAGGATGCACCAACCCTGACAACAGGTACTGCAGCCACTCCAACCACAGTGATGGTTTGGACCATCACTGCTTGGGTTGGGCTGGGTATCAGTCAGTGGGTGGTGAGCGATTGTATTCCCTTGTTGTTTCCCTTAATATTATTGGTGTCCCAGCAGAGATTTGTGTTATACCTTAGTTACTGGACTGCTCTTATCTCAACCCGTGGGAGCTACATTCTTTCAATTCTCCTCCCATCCCTCTGGGAGCAGGGAGAGGAAGAAGAGGAGGAGTGAGTGAGCAGCTGCACAGTTCTGAGTTACCGACTGGGCTTAAACCATGACAGTTCTTTGCACTGCAATTGGATACACCTCGTTAGGGTGGCTCCAGTGTGCTCATGAGCTTGACTTCAAAATATTAGTTTGTTAAAATATAGAAGGAACTGTGTCTCCAGCTTCCATGCAGCATCAGGGGATAAACTTGGTTGAAATATAGGGTGGAGCCATCTCCATCATCACGTTGACTCTGGAACCTGGTGTTTTAACTAAAATATTGACCACTATGAGAGTTGCACCTCTGTTTGAGGATAGGGAACACTGAGCCCTGTTCCCTCCCACCTTTGCTAATGTCAGCATTAAGGGAAGTCGCTGGACTGTCAGAGCCTTGTTTCACAAGCTGGCGCACCTCGTCATAGCATCTCCACATTGTGACTGGAGCCAGGTGGCCAGCATCTGCTGGGTGTTTGTTGTCTCCTCTGGGAGCAAAATGGGCAGCTGCTCGTGCTTCTTTGTGTCTGTTAATTTGAAAATGTGTTGCTTGCCTTGCTGAGGTGAGTAAATGCCCTTTGCACGCAATGGGGAGGCCTGTTTCTGGATCCCTATTGCCAAGGACTTCCCTGAGAAAGCCCTGCTAATAATGCACAGCTGATCACTGCCCTTCTTGCAGTGGCAACCAATTTAGCTTGTTACTGGTTTGTGCAGCTGGTCTGGAGTCTGACCATGGAGTGCTTCAAAGATTAAGATGGTTGCGCTGAACTCCCAGGGGAAGAACACACTGAGAGGGAAGGACAGGACAGGGGTGTGGGCTTGAGCTGTAGCATCCCCAGTATCCGAGGTTTCCAGATTGTTGATGGTTCAGGCTTGGGTCTGTGCCACAGCTCCAACTCAGTCCTGAGCTGGCAAGATATTTGCCTGAGGGCAGGTCATTGTCTGCCTGCCTGGCAGGGTGGTTGCTCATCGGGGTGATGGGAACCATCAGAGTGTGCCGCCATGGTGGCTGAGTTCATCATCCATGGGAAATCAGGAGCTTGTGATACCCTGACTGTGCAAATGGCTGCAGGCTCTTCCCCCCGCCAGGAATTGCTCCATCTAGTTCTACGTAGTGCAAATGTCTTCCATTTCCACCAGGAAATATCTTCTGGGCAGATTTTGAGCAGCTCTAAATATCCAGCTATAATTTTTAGTTATTTGTGGCATTTTATATTAGTAGTGAGAATGCACAATAGCACTGCAGTTGTGCTGAGAGTGGCTGTATGTCCATAAACCCTAGGCATGTCTGGTATGCTTGAGCTATGTAGCACCTGGAGAAGACTGATGCTGTTGTCACCCAACCTTTTGAGGAGCCCTGGGTAGGATGGCTGTGGATATAGCGCTCATGCACCATCCACATGTCACAGAATCATAGAACAGTTAGGGTTGGAAAAGACCCTAAGATCATCTAGTTCCAACCTCCCTGCCATGGGCAGGGACACCTCCCACTAAACCATGCCACCCAAGGCTATGTCCAACCTGGTCTTAAATTATGATCAATAGTAGACATATTCAGCTTTTCACACCTCCTTTCCATCTACCTCCATATCTATCCCCCTATGTTTTTGAAAACTCAGCTTAGTAGCATTTAGAATTTCACTCTGTTATTTATTTCCCGACATCTCTGATAGTGCGATATCAAAACTATGTATGTAATACTCCCACGCTGCAGTAATCACACTTCACAAACTAGCTTGCTACCATTCCTCCGTTATAGGCACCACAAGCCACATCTCTACACACATTACACCTAGGTAGATCAATGCAAAGGAGGCTGGATTTCCAGTTCTCCTCCTCCTCTGCCATCCCTGTGCTGACTATATTGAAAAGCTTCTGAGTTACTGAGTTACTGCTAACCAGGAGACCTCCAGAGCTCAACCTGCGGTGGCAAAAACACAGAAGCATTTCTGTATGAACTGAGAGTGTCTGGTGGCTCTTTGCTACTCATCACTGGGAGAAAACATCTGTGTGATATTGAGCCTCAGGTATGTCATATCCCTTCCAGGCCAGCTACACAGCACACATAGTGGATATTCAGGAACCAAAATGATCTCTGCTCCTGAGTTTTACCTTCAGGCAGATGCTCTTCACACAGGAACCGATCTTGTCCAACACTGGCTGCCTTAGTGGCAGGGATGTGGGCTGTGGTAGTGAGTGGGTCAAGCACTGGATTAGGTTGACCATTTCATCTGGAAGTATGGGAATCTCTTCAGTGCAGTGCTTGTTAAAAAATGTACAGGGACACATAAGACCACTTTGATTTCTCTCTCTGCATGACAGGAGATGGCCATGATGTAACCAGCTGTGCTACTTGGTAGCTTGGAAAGAAGCTCTCTTGAGCTTGAGGGCTCATTGTAATGCACCTCTTCTTGCTCCTGTTTAGCTTGTCTTTGCAGAGCCATAATTCAAGCCAGCATTGTTATGATCTGCTGGCTGCTGCCTCCAGTGTGTTTCCTCCTGGAAATTACAGCACAGGCCTGGTGCTATTATTTTTGAATGTCCTTTAAGCAGAACTGTTCACACCTCTTGGTTCAATTCACTGAGAGTCTCTTAGCATTCCCATCGCTTATCTAAACGTATCATATTTCAAGGTTTATTTTGTGGTCACAAAAATTTGCTGTTGGCACTCAAAAAAACCCTCATTGCTGGATCTCAGCCTAGTAACAAATGTGTTGGATTGGGTTAGGCTGGAAAAAAATAGGGCCCTAGGAGTTTGTGAGAAATGGGCCTCCAAACTGGAATGCTTTAAACTGATCTCCTAGGCTTACCAGTTCAGACGAAACAAACTGAGCCTGCAGTTCTCTGCCTGACAAAGATGTCCCATGGAGCTGTTGAGGCTGTGCAGCATCAGCCCGGGGCCTTCAAAGAGACTCTGATGAAGACACCTGAGACACTGATTGAACATTGACCTCTGTTCAAATCTACGAAAAGGGGGCCACCAAATGCAAGAAACCACTGCTCATGTTGGACCTAAGCCCATGCTGCCTGCAGCTTCTTGTGTGCGAGGAAATCCTGTGTTTTGGTTTAAAACCCTGTTTCACTAGTCCCAGGAGCTTGTGGATGAAGAACAGAGACATCCTTGCAGGAGGACCGAGGCTGTAGGTTGTCCTGGACTAAGCTGTCACCATCCTGCTTCCTTGTTGACTTCAGAAAGTCAACCCAAGCTGGGCTAGAAAGCCCCTAGCCTTTGCACAGCAAGGGATTTGGTGACAGGAAAAGGGGAGAAGTTGAGAGTGGGTTTGATTGGACTGCAGGTGACCTGACCAGGCTGGTGGGCTGTTTAATGGGCATTGCCATCCCTAGGTGGATGTACTGTCAGCAGGAAACCATTCCCTTGTTCACCGTGCTCATTATGCAGAGTGTAGCCTGATGCACATCAGTGATCTTGGAGAAATATTCCCTTTCTCCTTATAATTCCATCAGCTCCTATTTTTTTAGGCTCAAGTTTGATGTTTTCCTCAGCCTGGACTGGAATTGCTATGAGAAGCTGGTGCAATACTTATTTGCCTGTTTTGTGGCAGCAAAACAAGAAAGTCAAGAAAAAGTTTGCAAAGTGGGTTCAACACTCTATAGTGCCTCCAGGATGGGTGGAAAAAGCTCCAGGTGTGGCAAGGTGGTTGTCCTTATCCTGCAAATGTTTATTTGAATGGGCTGTGAAAGATGAACTTCCTGTTACGTGGGAGAAAGTGGGCACAATGGATCTGCAAGGTCTTCTAACACTGCACAGATTTGCATCTCTGGAAAAACTGGAAGAATGGAAAACAGCAGGGAAGACAAAGTGATGGGACAAAATTGGAAGAAAGGCTTCTTAAAGGGTGTTCTCAGAACAATAAGAGGCACTGCAAAGGGATCTCCTCCCTCTTTTATCAGAGCACACACAAAGCTGGGTATGTGCTCGGCAGCTTGGCAAGGCAGGATATTGCAAATACCTGAATCATGGAGAATGCAGGCTATGCTCTTGGCAGGCAAATGCTGTCTTTGCTGCAGATAGCCAGCAAATGCACCCTTTGCCCAACTGTATATCAAGTTTTCTACTCTTTTTCAAGGCTGGGCCAAATGTAGTCATTGCTCAAATAATTATTGCATGGTAGCAACGAAAGAAACTTGCCATACTGGGTCAGGACCTTGTCTAAACAACTACAGCTCTTGCTTCTTCTTACAAATTAATCCCTGCTTGAAAAGGCTTTCCTATTAGCTCAAAGTTTGCCCCATAGCTCTAAGGACTTTCCAGTCCAGTAAGGATTCCTGAAATGAAACGGGCATGGGGTCTAGTTTGAGTCAATGAAAAGTACCTCTGAACTTCAGCAGATTTGGATCAAGTCCTCCCCAGTGATCATGCTCACACAATAACTACTCTTTTATCTCTCACTCATTCCCAAAGAAATCAGTGGTGAAGTTTAGGTAGATGGTAATTCTCTATGAGCAGGATCTAAGGCAGATCTTACTGCCTCTCACCAGGGATGCTTTTTGGCAGGGAAGCTTCTCACCAGGGATGTTAATTTTCCATAGGTGAAATTGTTGACTTTGAGCCTGCTGCCATCCTGCTCCAGATTTAACGCATGCTTGATTTTTAAATCTCTCTTTCCTTGCCACTTAGCTCAGCTCTTTGACTCAGCCAAATGTGGGTGGCACTTGTGATTGTGTATCTGTACTTTGTGTTACGTTCCAGCTTCACACAACCTTAAAAACGAGGTCTAGTGTGTCTAAATATCTTACTTGGTTGCAGAAATTATGTTATCAGCCCTGGTGGTAATCTAAGCTGTTAGCTCCTATTTGTCGCATCAGCTCTGGGACTGTTTTGGAAGCATCCTGGCTGCTTAGGCAGTATCATTGCTTCCTGACAGCACAGCAGATGAGGAGCAATGGGGATGGGGCAGAGCAGTGGGAAGGGATCTGCCATCCACAACCTGTTATACTAGTAGGATTGTATTAGTATTTGCATATTTCTAGCGATCTATGTGAGGCTGCTCATTGTCTGCCTCTAATGCCTGTGTGTAAGGATGCAAGGTTTGCCCTAATCTTGGAACAACAAATCCAGAGAGATGTCAGGAGGGGCGAGATGTACTGTCTTTGAGGTCTGCAAAGACAATAAGTCACAGTTGCCCTTGCTGCCTGGAAATCTGTAAGACATTCAGGTGATTAATTTTATATTTGCTTACATAAGCCTTTTTCCTGATCTGGGCTGTGGAAAGCAAAGCAAAGAAGTGACAACACCTTTCAGAAATGCATGAAAAATCAGGGATGTACTACTCTGCTTTTGTAGCCTGACTTTTAAACTATGAAACTGCAAGAGTTTTAGCCTGCTGCTGCAAAAGAAAATGTCCAATCAAAGATTGTTTTATTTTAGAACAACATCATGTAGCTTTACTGAATGCAACAAGAGCTCATTGTGGTATGTGGAAGAGGGCTTTGCTTATAAAGTGACTGATGTCAGGAATTTTTACGGCCACTGTAGTTTCCCTCTGGGGATTGGAAGTTAAGAGTCCTTCTTTCCTCTTTTCATGCAACAAAGTCTTCAGTGCAGGGGTCAGTCTTGTTCAGCATGGCTGAACACCAATTTGTGGGCCTCTAGATACCTCTATGGTACAAAAATCTGAAATGAACAGCTTAGATATCTGGTTTAGCACGTAGTGCAGATGTCGCAGATGTTGTGCTGCAGATGTTTTTGCAATAGATGTGGTGAAGGCTTTGGATCTCACACAGCGTCACTAGCAGAAATATGTATGGGAGGGAGGGGAGGAAATGGAGTGGACAGCCCTGGGGCTTCTGCCTTGAAAAATAGAGTAGATCAGGGACTGAGGGCTCCCACTCCTTGGTAACACATGGGATAGTTTCTTTTCCAGCCAGCTGGCTGTGAGGACAGTTTAGAGATCACTGTGGGGCTGTCCTTGAGTAAGTCCTTGTCCTTAAATACCTTTGTCCTGGAGCTGAAGGAAATGATGCTTGTTCTTTCCAGGCTTTCACCTGCTGATCTGTCAGTCCAATTCAGGCATCGTTCACATTCAGTCCTGAACAGGTTACTTAAATTTCAGTGGTAAATCAATGGTAAATCAGCAGCAGTGTGGGATGCTGCTTAACACATGCTCCATTCAATCCACACCAGTTTTTTCATCTTTGAGTTGGAGGGAAATTCCTTTCCTCATCAGCTGAATAGAGCATGGCTTATGACTGCTTCTTTGGTACAGAGCAGCAGCTTTGTGAGGAGTTCCTGCAACCCTGCAGTCCCTCTCTGGTCTGGCAGAGCTTCACCTTCAGCAGCTGTTCATGTTTCCCTAGCCATCAGCTCTTCCTTCCCATCATCATCTCTGTTGCTTCTTGTTTTGGCTACTGACTTATGTTGATTTTGCCTGATCCCTTGCTGATGACATCGGGTTTCTGAGAGAGGCTGAGCAGGGAGTTTCTAAGGGCTGAACATGGTTTTCTCTGCAACATCTCCAGGAAATTTGCTTGGGGTCAGCAAGAAGCTGGGAGTGGTCAGTTGGCAACCTCAAGTCCTCTCCAGCTGGCATGTACTTCCAAGCAAGGTGCAAGCCAGGCTCATGAGGGCAGAAGATGGACTCTTTCTCCACAGACAAGGCTATATTTGCAAGGCCAGCTTTAAAGATAAGTAGTCCAAAAGATATAAGACAACCAAAACTAAGTCACTCAGAAAGAGCAGGGATGTTGCAGGGCTGGTTTGATGGCTGAATGATGCCAGGAGTAGATGCACAGGGAGGGTTTTCTTCTGCTCTGCCCCTAGATCACATGTGGTGATTGAATTGATTCCGACACAGGTATCTTTGGTGGCAGAAGCAAAACTGTAGAAGAAAGAGAGTAGTGGGTGGCTGCTGCTGCTGAGCAAGGTAAGTTTGAGCTCTTATCATGTAGTAGAAGATACGCGTTTTTTGGTGATGTGGGTTAATAGCTTTAGCCAAGTCCCTACATACATACCCTCACAGAGGAGGGGAAGAACTCATTCTACTTGTCATGTTTGGAGGTGGGATAAGGAAGGAACATCAAACCTGGACACAGGACTTCACAGAAACCCACTGCCCCACTTTCTGCCACGGTTGTGACCCAGGGAGAGTGTTTTCTCTGCCTTGCCCAGCCAAGAACAAGCATCATGAACAAATGACTCCTTTCTGCTCAGGTGCCTGGAGATGCCCACTGGCGAGAAAGGACTTGTGCCAAAGTTTCAGCAGACTGTTTACGTGCCACACTCTCTTGAGTGAAATGTACTTTTGCTAGCGTTCCCTGAACTGGTGGAGAGGGCTGGTGATGCACAGGAGGATCCAGGCTGCAGGGCTTGCCTGGGCCTCAGGAGTTCCCAGCAGAGGGTGATGCTGGTAGTTTATGTTGGCCTTCTCTGAGACACTGATACAGGTCAAATGGCAGGGTTGCTTCTCCTCCTGGCCCACCTTTGAAACCTAGTGGAGGTTCACCTCCAATAAGCTCATCCTCTGGATGTTTCTGAAAGGTTCTCTGAGAGCTATCAAGTCTGCTCTCCCTATCTTTGGTTCTTAAATTGATGCAGAACATGAAAGGCTAATCAGCCTTCAACTGATGTAGGATGTAATTTCAGCACTATCTGCACTTGATAATATTTTAAACATTTAATTTAATCCAGAGAGAGGTGGTCTGAGGTAGGAAAATCCCCATCCATACAGAAGAATGCTAACTTCTCCACCATCAGAAGGCCAAAAGAGACCATTCCTTTCCTCTAAGGCAAACTCAAGTTTCCTGGACCTCCTCCTCGCTTGTAGGGAGGAGGAGTACAGAGCAGCAGGGCTCAGCTCCCAGCAAATGGCATGTTCACTTACAAATGCTGTCTTGTGGTGGTAAAAAAAATAGATAGCTCCAGGCAGAGTTGTCCCTGAGGAGGAGCTCTGAGCGGGCTTGGGCTGTGCTAGCTACAGCCGTGTATTTGCAATGAGAAGCAGTGTGGGAGAGCAAGAGCAAGGTGCACAGGGACTGGGGTAACTTCAAGGCTTGAGAAGGCTCAAAACTGCTTTGAGCTCTTATGTGGGTCTAGCAGGGCAGACAGAGGAAGCAAATAGGGCCCATTACCTCTGCATTTCTTGTTAGCCTCTAAAGCTGTCACATCTCAGTAAGCTCCCCACAGCTCATCCCATTTAAGGCTTGGGAAGCAATGTGTTTATCCAGACACTGGGAGCAAAACATGCTCACATATTATTATTACTTTTTTTTTTCAGTCTGGAACATCTTATTTTTGGTTAAGGAAAACAGCAAGGAGAAGAAGAACAAATATAACTCCCCAGGAGACAGCAAGCCCACTGTGTCTGCCTCAAGAAAAGACCTGTGCCATGAAGGTCTGTAAAACTCAAACCACAGATGCCCTGTGGAGGGGAGAAGTCCATGGCCATGCAGCCTACAAGTAAGGAAAGTTCAAAAGAAGCATTAACCATTAACAGGTCTCTCTCTGGACTAGGAACCAGATCTGACACTGCTTTTCTAGCCCTGGCCAACCAGAGCTATGGGGTGACCAGGAGCAAGCCCAGTTATCTCCCTTCCAACATGTCTGCTCCCCATCTGGCTCTTCAGCTGATTGGACCAAAAGCTCTCCAGGGCTGGCAGTGCCTCTGTGAACATACCCCCACACATTTATAACACAAAAAATAGATCCAGGCATTTCTGCCTACTGTAATGTGACCCAATGCTAGGAAAGCTCCTGCCCAGCTCCAGAGTTTCAGGGGCTCTTCCTGCAGTTGCAACTGCTTGGCTTCTGTGGAAAAGCAGGGAAAATCTGCCTTTCCTTTGGAATGAGGGATATTACTTTCTTTATCCCTAATAAGGCTGATGGAGTGCACTGGATATAGATAAGGGTGCATGGAGGTCTTTTCCCCTACCTGAAATGAATAACATGGATCTTGCTTTGAAGATATGGGAAAATAGGATCTCACACAGTGCTAAGAGAGAGGCAAAGAGAGACCCATGATGGGTTCAGAGGAAGAAGTGGCTCCTCTCTGCCCCACCTGCCTCTGCTGCCTCTTTCTTGTTGTGCATGTGGCCTAGGGCAGGCTTGCTGTCGTTGCCTGTGTTCATACAATGTCTAAAGTAGTCAACAAGATTTTCAGGGCACTGCAGGGCTGGATTTTCAAGTGCTTGGCGTTCACTGACATTTAAGGAGAGTCCAGCTCTCATGTAAGCATCTAATAAGGCTCAGAGGGAAGAGGGCAATAACACTAATAGCAGCAGCAGCAGTGATCACTAATATGATGAGGCCTCCTCTGTAATTGCCTTTCCCCTGTTTGTTTCTCCGCTACACTGACAAAGCAATTGGTTTAAAAATGTCAGTAGAAAAAGCCATTTAAGTGGCTGGGTTTGCTTTGCGTTGTGCAACGGGTTGTATTGGCCGTGCCTAATAGCCCAGGGACATTGGGAGTCTCTCCTCCTAGCAGGGCATCCGTATTGTCTTTCTCCCTGGCTCCAGGCTGGATTCCCAGAGGGGACATAAACCTCATGACAGTGGTGGACAAAAGCCTGGCATTTAATTGTCATTGAAAGCCCACTACTGTGGGACTTCACTGTGCTTGCAGGCTGTGCTCCAGTTCAGGCTCTGCAGTTGCCCCCAGCACTGCAGGTGCCCTGTGCTATGCCCATGAAAACCAGAATAAAAGACTGGTGGGCGCTGTAAAAGGTGTCTTTTGCTGATTCACGGTGCAGGTTAGAAAGGACTGTCTTCTTAAAAGAAGCTATAAGCCACTGTGGCACCAGAGTGTTAACTTAGGAGAGCAGGCAGGACCAGTGATTGATGATCTGAGTTATTTTTATATGAGTTTCAGTGTCTGTGACTTGCTATCTAATTGCTTCATCCCCAGGCGTCACTGCACTCCTGATTCTGCAGGGGCTTCAGCCCCATTGCCTTGCACACAGCGGTGGATATCTGCTCTGGGGCTGCATGGAGGGGGTTCAGGGGGCACGATAGTGCCTCCCAGGCCAGGGGTGTCCGTACAGTGAGGAGCCTGGAGCATCTTGCATAGAAGTGCCTGTGTGGTCTGCAACAGAGGCTGCATTCACTCTGCAAAGGGGCTCTCCCGGGGTGGCACTTGGGTCCCTGCTGACCCCAGGGTGGGTTTTGCTTGACTAAATATAAGGCAGGGAAAAAAAAAAAAAAAACACATAAAAAGGCACAATTGATCCAATATTCACTGTAACAACCGATTTGTGGATTTATAGCAGCAATCTGAAAAATGCAGTGACTTGCAAGCAAGCTGCTGGAGCTGGGAGGAACAGGCTAAAGGCAAAACACCAGGGGAAACTAAATAGAAAGGAACCCAGCCTAAGGGCCAAAACTCAGTTACAGGACTCAGAAAATAGAGAAAAAAGGCATGGGTAGAGGGGAGGCTGTGTTTTGGGTTAAGAAAACGGTTTAGAGGTGGGCTGTGGGGATGAGATGTCAGGGTACCACCGTGTGCCAGTTGGTCCCTAATGCACTGCTCTCTATCGGTGTACAACTTTGTGCCATAGGAGATGAATTTTAACTTAAAAAGCTGATCTGGAGAGAAAAGAGGAACAAGATGTCTCAGCCCCAGGCCCAAGGTGGCCCAGTAGCAGTCCTCCAGCTTAACTGCCTTGAGTCTAGTCAGAAAGAGGAAAACACAGGTGTTTTTGTGGATTTGAGTGTGTTTTGTTTGTATTTGTTTGCTTCTTTGATTTTTGGAGTTGTTTTTTTTTTTTTTCCTAGAAATACGCTGTTGGGTTGTTATTTTTTATTTTTTTTTTTTTAGAGCAGACACAAAGCAAAGCAAACATTTCTAAGAAAAAAGAAAACAACACAGAATTTTGTCTTGTTTTTCTCTCTACCCTGTTCAGACAGGGTTTGTTTATGTCCATGTGCAGGCAAGGTTTGCCCACCATCATATACTCTCAAAACTTCAGGCATCTCTGGCCTGGAATATTTGCTGTTACCCTAAAAACCAATGAGTGTATGGACGACAACCAAGAGGAACATCAGATACCACTGTCCCCTTTTCCAGAATCAGCCCATTTCCCGGCTGTATTCCTTGAGCGGAAAGAAGTTTACATGGAGCCATCACAGTCTGTCACCTACAGGGATGCTTGGCGGTGGCAGCAGCTCCCACTCCCACCATCTCTGGTGGTGCAACACCTATGCTTGATTGTGTTCTCCTGGTGACAGCATGGGGCTGTACAAGTGCAAGTGTCACTGCTGGTGGCTTAGCTCCAGCATGGTGAGGGCTGTGGTGTTAGGTTGGCTGGGGGCTGACCTGCTCCTCTACAGGTGCCCTCTATTCCACTGAAGATACTATTTCAACACTGCAGCTTCCCTCGTGACTTTTACAGCTGGTTGTTTGAAACGAGTTTCTGACTTGTCCTGGAAGGGATTTGATATCAGAGATGAAGTGTGTCTGAACATTTAACTCCTGACCTCCCCCATCTTTTCCTCCCTTCATTCAACCTCCAGAGGCCTCTTGTCCACTCTTGTGTTGACGTGAGTGGCCCCAGTGAGTAGCCAAGGCAAGAGGACCAGACACAGGTTAAAACCTCATCCAGAAGGTGCAGATGTTGAATCCTGAGCAAGGGAAAGCCCTTTGGGCTCTCCTGCTCTGTGGAGAAGAAGGGAGCCCAGAGATTCCAGACCAGGGTGCACAAAGACCCATAAAGATGTCTCCTGCCTCCCTCAAGTCAGCTGTTTTCTTTGCCCTGCATTAGGTGGAGCACCTTGGAAGCTGAGGAGTCTCAAGAGACTTTGCAGTGGGTAGATGATACAAAATTCTCAGCTCACTGGTGTGAAACCCCAAGGGTGCATCTGTGTTGGTTGGTCTGCCTTGGTAAGGCTACATATTACTGAGCTCCCTGAATTGCCTTGTGTTTGCACATTAGATTATCTCCTGAATGTATACTTGGGTTCACCTTTGGTCTCCAGCCCTGGGGGGCTCTACATGCCCTCACCTCCAGCTCCCTTGTTTGTCTTGTTGGAATGCGATGAGACCAGTCCCCTTTCCTGAGCAGACGCACTCTGTGGTTCCACATAGGACACAGGAAGGCAATGGGAAAGGCAAAAATAGGGGAAAACAACTTTCCCCTTGGCACTCCCTCTCTTGCAAGTTCTCCCTGCTCCCAGCTCCACTTCCAGAAGATTTCCAGGTTTTGCAAGAGTCTCTGAAGTGCTTTGGTCTCCCATTTTTTCTACTTTGGTGGCACCATATCCTTTATTTTCTTCCTTCAGAACTCATGGTGACTATACAGGGGATGTTTTTGAAGCAGCAATTTCTCCCTGGGAAGCAGAGACCTGCTGTGTGGCCATAGCAGACACAGAATATGTATACAAACACATGGGAAGATGCAATTTTGAGCCATGAATTCAACCTGAGTATGAAGAACTAACATTTTTATGAAGTAAGTATTGTGCAATTGAAAATCCCATCTGTAAACAAGAGCAGTAGGCAGTGCTCAGGAAAGGTTACAAAACTCAAGATGTGGTTATTGAAGTCTTTGAATGATCCATCAAAGACTGCAATATAAAAACGTTCTTATGCTCAAAACTGCAGTAGCTGGGAAAGGCTGCATGGCATAGAAAATTGGTCGCAGAGAGCTTGGAATAGTTCTGTGAATTGTATAGGAAGGCAGATAAATGTGGAGTCTGTTTAATGATGGTGATGCTGCTGCTTTCTCCAACCATAATATGTAGGTTGAAAATTGGTGACATGTAGGAAAGTCACCTCCTGTGTGGACTGGCATAGTGCTTGATAAGGTGAGTGCAGATTTAGCATGCTTAAGGATGGAAAGAGCTGGAAAGCCCACAGTCTCAGTCTGCTATGGCTCACTTCTGGGTATGGCCTGCTCCTAGCCTGGTGTTAGCAACCAGTGTTGCATCCTTCTGTTCCCAGGGCCAAGCCCTGGCTTTGTTGAGGTCAAGGAGAGTTTGTTTCTTTTGGATTCAATAAGCATGAGCTGTGTCATGACCAGCAATAAATATTGATGTCTGCAGTGAACACAGAAGAGTGTCCACTATTGCAAGTATTTGAGCTTGGCACCTTGGAGATGTACCCCAGCTGTGGGTTCCAGGAGTGCTTCCTCAACAGTGCTGATGTGAGGAAAAAGAAGAATTTTAACTGGCCACTTAGGGAGGAAGACCCAATGTAAAATTTGCAGTGCTGTCAATACCTACGGTCATTTTTCACCTCTGAGCTCTACTGTAAAGTGTTAATTCCTGTGATATCCTAGGGACAATGTGAAGCATCAGCAACTGATGGACAATCTGATGAAGAAAGCGGTTGAAGAATGGCTTAATGTTGGAGGAAGAAAAGCAAGCTGAAAGTTTTGACTTGCATCCTACTTGGTACCATTGAGGATCAGAAGCTGCTATTCAGGAAAACCAAGTTGTGGGATCCTGCTTGGTTCTTCTCAGCCTACAGGATGTGTATAATGCACAAAGAGCCACTGTGATGGGGAGAAGTTCTCTCTTCTATTAGAGGTACCCATTTGAGGGTGTGTCATGGTTTAAGCCTCTATAACTCATGCAGTCACTCTCTCACTCCCCCCTCTTTCTTCTCCCCAGCTCCCGGGGGGATGGGGAGGAGCATCAAAAGAATGCAACTCCCACAGGTTGAGATAAGAACAGATTAGTAACTAAGGTATAACACAAACCACTACTGCTACCACCAATAATGACAAGGCAAATACAAGGAAAAATACAATTGCTCACCACCTATATCCACCCTGACCAAGCAGTGCACCATCAACTTTACGGGTCTCTGCTCTCCGTTTTTTACATACTGGGCATGAAGTGCTGTGGTATGGAATACCTCTTTGGTCAGTTTGGGTCATTTGTCCTGTCTCTACTTCCTCCCGGCTTCCCCTCCTCCCTGGCAGAGCATGAGACTCAGAAGGTCAGATCAAAATATTCTAAGCTAACATTGGTGTTATCAGCGCTGTTCCCAGGCCAAAAGTCGAAAATACAGCACTGCACCAGCTACTAAGATGAAGAAAAATGACTGCTGCTGCTGAACCAATGATAGGGTGAACCAAATTATGAGCTTTTCCTCAATATCCACCATCTCAGCCTCATGAAGAAGATGACTCCAGTTTGTACTGGAGGGTGACTAGGGCAAGAGTGGGATATCTCCCACAGTATTTGTACAACATGGATCATAGAGTCACGGAATGGCTTGGACTGGAAGGGACTTTTAAGGTCATCTAGCCCAGCCCCCCTGAAATAAGCAGGAACATCTTCAACTAGATGAGGTTGCCTAAAGCCCACCCAACCTGATCTTGAATATATGCAGGGATGAGACACCTGCCACCTCTCTGAGCAACCTGCCCTAGTGTTTCACCACCTTCATCGTAAACAAATTCTTCCTCACGTTTAGTCTGAATCTAACTTCTTTGAGTTTGAAACCATTGCCCCTGTCTTACTGCCTTTGAAACCATTGCCCCCTGTCTTACCGCTACAAGCCCTATTAAAACATGAAGGGGTCAGTGACCACGATTAGCTGCTTCTACAATATTATTATGAAATGATGATGACAATAGCAATAAAGCCAGCAGTGATGACAGCAGCAGAGAATGCAAGACACATCTCCTGGGAGTATGCACAAAGGTAGAAAAAGGGATGGAGAAAACAGGAATGTACAAATGCTGACTTGGGAGTGCTGTCTTCAAAAGCGCCTTTCTTACACTGTTTCCCAGCTGATGGGCACAGAAGGCTTTAACAACATTAATTCATAAAGGCTGACTATGTCCTGGGGGTGTAAAAGCAATGGGACATCTTTTCATTTACATCTCTGTGGCTGTTCTTCTGAGCATTGCGTGTGATGGAGACAGGGAGAGGTGTTTTGAAGTAGTGGCTTTGCTTCCTACATGGTTTTCTCTTTCGCCAGACAGACTGCAGCCACTGCAGTTTTCTGTTGGTGCTGCGTATTGTATGGCTGTAGCTTTTGTGCATAGGAGATAAAATGCCCAGTGTCTAGCAACTCATTAGCTCTCCTTCAGCAGCATTAGTGGTTATCAGCATAATTAGTTTCAGTGGTAAAAGGAGATTTTGCAGACCCAGGAGAGAGATTGTTAATCTGACATGTCAGACAACAGCAAAAACTAGTAAATTGCTTGTTAGAAACAACAGCATAAATATTGCTTGCTGTTAAGCGACTTGTAACTAAAACACTGACATGAAGTGGCTTTGCTTTGTTTATGAGTTATGTTAAATAACTGTGATTTTAATGTTCTGAGAGGTCTTGTAATGTCAATGAGCAAAATGCCCACCTGGATCCCAGTGTTCATTACTGCTTCTGGGTAGTTTGTTGCTCTCCAAATATATGAAAAATACTGTGTTCAGGCTCAGCATCTGAGTCATCTCCCTGCTGTGAGAAGGAGGCAGATTTAGAATGAGGATAAGGACTGGCCACTGTCCTTTGCCCAGAATTTCACAGGTTGGGCCTTAAATCAAGGCAGGACATTGTAGAAATTGCAGAATAACAGTGTTACAGATAATGGTGTGCATCCGTCATTTTCAAGCCTTCCTCCAACATCTGTGTGATGGGCATCCCTAACTTAAGGCTGGCAAATCAGACCTCAGAGTAGGCAGCTTTTGCTTGACAAGGAAACCTCTGACCAATTTCTAGGTCTTGGGTCTCAAGGATTACCTGAAGGCCACATTCACATCATTGGAGACCACCCGAAAGCTGTCCAGAGCTGTCTGGCATTTGACCATGACTCAAAGCCCAGCCTTCCTGGCCTTGGTCGGCAGCT
>JASSUY010029275.1:92130-108427 GCA_032466535.1 Forpus xanthops
TGAAACCTAGGACCAAATACTCCAGGAAAAGCATTTCCTGATGCTGACGCTATAGATTTTGCTAGATTCATGACGTGTTGGTAATCTCGTGAGGAACACTGCCTGCCTCACATTTCCAGACTGAAGAAGGTCACCTAAAGTTCAGACAAGCTTTGGGGAAACATTTAAACTCCAGGATGTTTGTATGAACCCAGCCTCTGACCCCTCAAGCGTCACATTTTACTAATTCATAAGTACTGCAGGACCAGCCCATCTATATATGTATGTGTGTATTGTGGAAAGGACCGGATTGTTACAAGAACATGAACTAGCAGGGATATGAGCGCATTACTCTGAATTGTTGTGTCCCAACACTTGGCGTCTAGATAATGCCTCCAGAAACACATTCGTCCCTGAACAAAATGAGGTCTGTTACCAATAGGACACAAATACTTTAACCCCTTTGAGAAAATGGTTCTTACACACTATTTATCATCTTGAGCCTGAGCACCCCTTAGTCTCCCCAGAGCAATTTAGTCACCGTGCTTGACAATGTGTACGTTATTCCTGTAAGCACATGGAAGACTGGCTCCTTGTTTGAAGAGGGAAGGTGGATTTTGTTATTGTAGCAGTGAGCAGTAGAGGCAAGTGACAGAAAGAAGAGATGGGCTCGGGGTCCAGTGCTGGCTCAGAGAGGTGCTCCTGGCTTTTGGAAGGATGTGACTCTCCTCTGGCCTTTTTTCTCAGGGCTCAAGTTCCTCAAAATCAGAAAGCAGAATTCCTAATTATTTAAAGGTTATCTGTTGCATGCTGTGTGCATTTAGAAGTGTGTGTGTACATGACAAAATATTGATGGAAACAGGGAAAGGGAGGTACAACGGAGTGGGGTTTGCACTTCTGCAGGATCTTTGCAGGGCAGAGTGACACTGGTGCCCAGGACCTGGACACTCAAGGGCTGGGGACCAGCCCCTCTGGCTGCAGCCCCTGCTTAGCCTGGTATGCTGCTTCCCAGCTGATTGCAGGGTCCTTGGCCATCATCACTTACTGCTCTGCAGGAAAACTGTGCTGCATCTGCCCTTGCAATCTGATCACCCAGCTTGGTGAACCATTGCTAATACACAGCCAAATGTGCTTATTCCCCCCAGAAAGGGTACTTGGGGGTGGGGAAGAAGAGATATTTAGATATGGGAAGTTAAAAATCCTTTCTGATGGGCCCTCTTTCCTGCTTTTCCACTCAAAAGCAGTGTGAGGGGAAGGGTGCAGCAGTCTTTCCCGACACCTTCCTTCTGGTAACTATAGAAACTTCAAACACAACCAGAGTAACAAAAATACCTCTCTTTTCTGGAGCTTCCTTCCCTTGTAGGCTGAGGCTTTTCCCTGGCATGAGCCACCCCAGCCCTGCAAGACCCCAGGGAACCTCAGCCTCGGGTCTGAAATATCCTTATCAGTTAGAAATGAGCAGCATCATTTTATTAGCTGGAGACGGAGAGATGTAGAGGCAAAGCATGGAATATCTGGCACCAACAGAGGTCTGATCCTAAACATTGCATTTGTAATAACAACTACATCAGTATAGTTAGGAATTTGCTACTGAAGATATGCGTATATTGAAGAAGAAAGGCTGCAGGAGGCCAGGGCTGCTGGAGAGTGGTGGATGCCAGGAGCAGCTTGTTGGCAGAGTCCTGGTGGCACCCTCCTGCCTGCAGGTCTGAAAGTCTGGTCTCTGGCTTGGATCCATGCGGCTTCGTGCCACACTGTGAGCATCCAAATGGCTTTCAGGCTTTGCTGCAAACCACAGGGCTCAGTGACCTGCTGGGATAAGGAGGGGTTCCCTCCATCATGCCTGATGGGCCAAGATATGTGCTGAGATGATTAGTAAGGACACAGGTGGAGGAGAAGGGATTCTTTCTTTGCTGTTCTCTTGGCCTTTTGGGGAAGGTGTGCAGGCAGCATGGTGGGTGGCAGAACCTCCGAAGACATCCACCTCAATTTCCCTGCTCAGATGTGCCCTACAGCTCAGCATCACAGTTTTGCCCCAGGTTGAGGGCAACACGGGGCAGAGACATGCCTGAAATGTGCCAAGAGAACAACGTATTTAATTGATGCACCCCACAGTAAATACATAAATAAGCAAAGTCTACTGGGCATTGGGTCTGTGAGCCAGCTGTGTGCCAGAAGTTTATTCTACTCTTGGTCTTGCCACTGCTCTGTGCCAAACCATGGTGGCCCTTTCACAGTTCCTTTGCTTGGGGTGCATCATCATCAGCAGGCCTGCTGACAGAGCAGGGGGGTCACCACAGCACCCTGTTTTTTTCCCTTGAATATTGTTCATAAGAGATAGCTCAGTTAAAGGGAGCTTACAGCTCTTTGTGTTGGTTATTGCTTGCTTAGCTGGGGCTAGCAGAAGAGAAATGGAATTGGTTTTGCCCTTGTAAGGACATAACAGGTGGCTTTCCCTTTAGTATGGACCCCGTGCGAGCAGATAAGGCTTGAGTGGGCTCCAGTGCAGACCTTGCAAGCATGTTCCTCCGCTGCTGCCTGCAAAGAGGCAGTGCCAAACAAAGGTGGAGGTGTTGAGAGGATATCACCATGTGGCTTCCCCAGTCAGTGGGAAGGTGGAACACCCACTCTCACGCCCATCCACCCTGATGACTTGCAAAGGCTCTGCCTTTCTCCAAGCCCTCTGGAAAGGTATACAACCTTCTTAAGCTGTAGAGGGATGCTATAAGTAGCGAGTCCCTAGGATCCGGGTGAGACCCTGGACTGTGGTGCTGTCAGAGGAAGAGGGATGCAGAGACCCCAGAAGAGGTGATGTTATAGGATGGGAAGAGAGGGTAACCTTGTAAATCAGTGTGGGAGAGGATCAGGCATGGAGCACAGAGGTTGAGGTGACAACGTTGCAGGAGCTGGTGTATGGGAGAGTATCTCTCATAAGGCCATTTCTTAAAATTACAGCTGCTTCCGCAGCTGCCTGTGGTATCTGTTCCCATGCATTGCTACACTATTCCCAGGAAGTTTTTCCTAACAATTTTCCTAATTGGTGTCTTTCTTTGCTTCAGATAAAGCTGATTTCCTCCTCTTGTAGCTGCAGCGGATGCTGAGAACAATAGGTACCATGCCTGCTCTGCCCACCCTGTGTGATGGGGACTGATATCCTGCTTCCTTAGCCCTGATGCCCAGACCTCTACAAAGAACAAAGCAAATTTGGAGAACCTACCCAAGGGAAAAGTGCTACTCCAAAGAAGTGATTTGGAAGATAACTTTGAAGAAAAAATATAAATGGTAGAAAGCACCAACTGAATGAAGAATAATGCCTATAGTTGTTCCAAGATGGGTACAGCAGAATACACACAGGTATCCATAGCATAACTTCCATAAAATTAATAGAAATGAAAGAATCTCAGCACTTGCATATCTGCAAGTGTAAGGAGTTAAGAAGCAGCCAAGGATGGAGGTAAACTGTGACCATGTTTCATGTGCTGTGCTGCATTGCTGCAAAGAGAAGGTGCTGCTCAGGGAAACCTCATCCCAGGAGCCCTTCATAGGGCAGAGACCTGCTTTGGGGATCCAGCCACTGATGTGAAGCTGCTTATTGTGAAATACATGGATGAATGTATCCAATTATCACTGTCTCTGGGTAAAACCTGAGCTTGTTGCTTTAAAAAATAGCAGATGGTGAAAAAGCCTGCAGCCCCCAATTGTTTAATCCTTTCCGCGTTGGTCCTTGTTTCCAGACCTCCTCTGGTTGCTCTTTTCTGGACTGGCTCAAGCTGATCTGTATTATCCTTAAGCTGTGGTGTATCGTAATGAGTCAAACCACTGTACACAAAGGTGTCACCTCCCATGGCTGTGCCCAAGGGTGGCTCTTGTGCCTGCCCCTTCCCTCCTGAGCGTCACCCCAAGCTGGCTCCCACCAAAACCCCTGAGCTGTTTCTTGCAGGTTATAGACCTCTCCAAAAGCTATTTCTCAATTGTGTTTCAAAACACAGTTTTTTACTTCTCTGTTCTTCCTGATTTGTGTCTAGATCATTCGGAATAAATGCCATTAATTTATTAAGATTGTTTTTGATTATTTGCCTCCCAAAAACCTTGCAGTCATTGTAGCTCAGAATTACCTACACACTTTGTATCACACTCTTCAGTCTATCAGCTGGGTTGATCATGCAAATTTTACATACATAGGAACTGGGTGCCCCTTCAGATCCTCTCTTAGTCTGACATGGAAAGCCTGATAACAGCTTGATGCGCACAGGTTTTCTTCTCTCTGTCATGCCTCCCCTTTATAACCTCACCTGGATCAGGTTTCCCTTGTTTGTTTGCAAAGTTGTCAGCCAAGACAGTGCCAGGAGCCTTCCTGGAGTGAGTATCTGTCACAGCTACAGCTTCCCTTCATCAGCCAGGCTGGCTTTCTTGTCAAGGAGTAGGATTGACAGGAATTTGCTCTTAAAAAATCCCTGTTGGCAATTTCTCTTCCCCTGATTTCCTTCCGATCTAATACTTCTAAATTGTTTCACAATTTTTACTGGTAGCTTTCTGAATGCCAAGATCCAGGTCATGGTTGGGATGCCCTGGGCACTGCCTAAATACACCACCTCCTTCGGATCTTGTACTGCTGATCACAACACAGTATCAGTTTGGCACGTTTGATTCACCAGTTCTTTGGTGGAGGGGACAAGAGATCTGCTCCCCACGTAGGCTGCTGCAACACCAGTGGATTTGTTCTGGCTGTGGAGGGCAATCTCCCCACCATGGCAGCAGTGCACTCTGAGGATATCTGGGAGAAGCTCCCAGCTCTTCGAGGATGTTGCAGAGCTTTTCAATGCAATGTCAGAGCTCACTTGTATTTAGGCATTTGGTGCTTGGCAACATTTATGAAGGGCAGACAAAGCATAACAAACTGGCGTATGTTCTCAAATGCTCCATAATGTCAGCTGAAGAAGGTTTACATTGGAGCCGGAGCATATGGCATGCTTTATAGCTGCAATCGTCTGCCAGGACATGTACCGTCACCTAATTACACACCCACATTTTGTCTTCTCTGCTTTGCATCTTGCCTTATTTCCTGCAGAGGCATCAGCCATGGGTTTTTTAGATGGAGCACTGAGTGGTGCTCCATCAGAATGGTGGGACATCCAGGACAAGGGCAGCAGGAAGAGGTTTCCCTGCAGGCATCTCCTGGATTTGGTTTCATGCTGGTTTGTGTCTGAGAGCTGAGGAGTTAATGCACCTCTTAACTCCCATGTGGCTAAAATCCAGCTGGACTGACTCCTGGGGAGATAAAAAGAGGATAAGGGCAATCAGAGAAAATAGATGTCTATTTAACACATTGCCTGTTCCAAGGTGACACTCTGTTCTGCATTGTTCCTTTATGCTCGTCTGACTTGTTTTAAGATTTCCAGTGATGTAGGCTCCTTTGCTTCCCCAGCTAATCTATACCCCTGCTTAATTAACCTTGTTGTTAGAAAGATTTCCTCAAACCTCACTCGAATGTGCTGCTCTTAAACTCACCCCTTGTTGTCCTTCCTGCAGTGGACATGGAGAACTCTCTGAAGGACTATTATACCTCTGAGGACTGTTAGGAGGTCTTCCCTCAGTTGTCTTTCTCCATTTCCTTCAGACCATAAGTTAAGTTTTCTTGACGTATGGTTGTCTTTGATTCACCCTTTTGGACTCTGCCCAGTTCCTTTGCATCCTCTTGCACTGGTACTCTCCAGCTAAGACCTTGCTGGCATTGGGCCATACCAAAGGAAGAATCCGTGTGCCTTAAATCCAACAGGTGTATTACCTCATCCCATTTTTAATGGCTCTTTTAGGAAAGAAAGTATCAAAGGCTCTCATGGTCCCATCATATTGATGAAGAGTGGGACAGACACCGGGGAGTAGAAGACAAGATCCCACCATAGTGGGATTTCTGACTGCTGGCAACTAGGACCTTCCAGTTTGGGAAAAAGGTTTTCCAAACTGGAAACTAAAAAATCCCAAATCTGTCATGATCCAAATGTTTTGCATTTGGAGTTTGATTTCAGTATTGTTTTCAGACTGCTTTGGTTTTAGTGTGTCTCATTTTGCAAAGATGAGAACATTTTGTGCTGATTAAATTGTTTGGCTTAATTGCATGCTAGAAGCATGTTGGTGTTTATATTATGTGAGTATTAATTTTAATTTCCAATATTAATCAGCAGCAATGTAAGCAATGTATTGAGTATTGTCTCTGCTTGGTTGTATTTGTATATATTTTAGTATTTACAACAGGTGTTTAATATTTTATACTGTGTGAGAATATTTCCCTCTTGCTGTTCATCAAGGGTGGGAGAAGAAGTAAGGCTTTAAATGGTAGCAAGAGAGTTTAGATTAAGCATCAGGAGCATTTATTCTTAGGGGAATGGCAGTGAAGCCCTATTTTTCCCATGGGGAAAAGGAACCTCCAGAAGTGGCAGCCTGTGAAAGGAATTTCTTATATAATAGCCCTGAAAAACTCATAGATTTTATTGCCCAAAGGGAACAATTTATTTATTTATTATTAACTATGTGACCAGCAGGTCAAAGGAAGAAACTCTTCCCTGTGAGCGTGCTGAGGTGCTGGCACGGGATGCCCAGAGAAGCTGTGGCTGCCCCATCCCTGGCAGTATTCAAGGCCAGCTTGGATGGGGCTTGTAGCAACCTGCTCTTGTGGAAGGTGTCCCTGCCCATGGCAGGGAGTTAGAACTGGATGACCATTAAGGTCCCTTCCAACCCAAACCATTCTGTGATTCTATGATTCTCCAAAAAAATGAAGAAGATTAAAGGCAAGATCTGGACTGGTTAAATTTTGCTTTGATTGGGATGCTGGGGTCGTTGAAGTAGCTTAAAATGAACTGCTTAGAAAACCATGGTCCAATTTCTCCTGCTCCCAGAGTCAGCTAAATTTTAGCCAGCACTTTCTGGCAGGACTGAAGACTATGTATCTAAAGCTGGATGATGGTATGTGCCTGAGGATTAAGGCTCTCCATAAGAAACTGTACTTTTTGCTTGTAAAGCTGGCATCTGTCCCTCAGGTCTGCTGTGTGCCTGGAGCATGGGAGCTGTGGCCATTTTCACCCTAAATTTTAATGGCAGAAGTATCTGCTGCCATTCATCTTTTGCATAATAACCAGGAGCTAGAAAGCTTAGTGGAGAAACCTGGTCTTAAACATACAAGATTTGGATCCTGTAGGAACTGTATTTTAATTTTCCAAAGGGCAGTGGTGTAGGGCCATTAGGTAGAGGTGGCAAGGGCTGGATGGGATGATGATAGTGTCTGTGTTGTGTCACAGGCTATATGTTGTGAAAGCTATGGGTGTGAAAGCAGAAAGGATGCATTTCTGAGTCCCTTTGTCTCAGTGAAAGTACTTGAGTAGTGAACACACAGCACATTCAGAGACACCAGGAAGGAACACAACTTCAATTTAGGACACCTAGATTACCAAAACAATTGAAAAAACAATGCCTCTTTTCAGCTGTTAGAGTGTGTCTAGGAGTATTTCTTACTGTTCCCTTACCTGCTATGTCTCTCCTTGTGAGGTGCCACAGCTGAGGAAACCTGAGCTATTTCTGCCGTGTCCTGTAACACTTGAATCTACAGCGGGACAATTTCCTTGGATCTGACTCTCAATTCCCAGCACTGAAAGAAGGGCAATCCACCCTATCGTCTTCAAAAATTGCTTTGTGGTTTGTAAGAGCTAAACATTATTTTTCAGAACTTAACTGCACTTCTGACATTTTTTGACTTTGAAACCAGAAAGTTGGGTTTTCTTCTTATTATTTTTTTTCCAGGAAGCCATTTGGTTAAATTATATTTTAATGATGTTTCAAAAGACTTTAGTACAGGAAATAAAATAGTCACAAGTTATGCACCTAAGCACTGATTTGCATTATATTTCCTCACAAAAAATGTATATTCGTTGTTGCTATGAAACCAGAAATTTTGCTTAGATCAGATAATTTTGTTCTCATGTAATGGATAAAGGAACTGAATGAACAATGCATTGCTAATGGTTTTCACTTTAAATCGACTTAAAGAAACCTCTCTCCTCCCACACTTTCCAAACAAATAAGGTATTTTAAAAACGGGTTTTGGTAAGTTTAGTGTTCTTGAAAGTGCCTTCTGCAGCAAGGTGGGAGAGGCTGCAAGAGGGGTCCTAGGACTGTCTGTTGGCCTGGCAATTGGAGTTTTGCAATGGTTTATGCCTTTCTTAAGTTGAGGGGTACTTTTTTGCTTCTGCACCAGTTCCCCCCTTCAATAGAGGGGGGCCTCTGAGTGTCCATCTGCTCCTGAGTCCTGAGCCCAAGTGCAAGCTCAGTGTGGCATCAGAATGTTGATAATGAGACACTGATGGTGAAATGATGATAATGAGAATCTTATTTTTGGCTGAATAGCTTTTTCTGGTTGTCTTTTTGAAGAAATATATATATATACACACCCCCACACTTTTGGGTTTTTTACACCTATATATGTATGCACATACAAGCATTTTCCTGAAAGACTCAAAGAGAGAAAGTTTCTCTTGCTCCTATAGTGATTTGTTTCTAATAGTGGATGATGGATTGCATTTATATGGTTTCCTCTAATTGCTTTATTTAATACAAATATACCTCTGAAAGAATTCCTTGGAAGAACTGTGGGCAGAAAGCTAATTTAGCCTCGGTACTGATTCATATTCCTTCCGTGCTGCAGACATAACAGCAATGGGCTTGTAAAAGCTGATGTTTGCAGAAAACCCCCACCTGTTTCAGGGAGCAGCTCTGGGTGTCTCGTGAACCCCCGTCTTTGCCTGTTATCAGCAGGCGGGTGGCTGTGAGAACAGTGCCTGTGTAACTGCTCGTGAATGGGAAATGAGATGCAGCAGCCAAAACTGGAATGAAAGTCTCTTTTTAGCTGCTGAACAGAAGATAGGAGTTAAAATATGCAAGTCCATGACAGAGCCAGAAAAATGTGCGCTTTGTTAAAATTAACTAGTGAGGGCTGTTCCCCATCCTTCCTCCTCAGCCGCCACAGTAAACACCACAGTTCCTCCCCAAACAGGAGCTTATTTTTGGATTTACCTTGCTCAAGCTTTGCCCCTGCCACCCTGATGCTTGTGTTGGAGGCACTGGGTACTACTACCTGCAAAAATCTCCCCAGATATCCAGCCCAGTGCATAAATGCATGTGTATATATATATATATATTTACAAGTCTCTAGCGGCTGTTTGCAAAATAAACTTTCAATCTGTGAATTAAGAAGAATGCAGAAAAATTGACAGTGAACTTCAAGTAGTTTGGAGTGAAGGGATGCTGTCTGTAAAATCAAAATGTTTCTACGGCTCCTTTTGCAGGTGCAGATATAAGTCCCATCTCAAACTACCTGCTTCACTAGTGCAGCACTTCCGGCACGTTTACTCTCTCAACTTAAACCAAGTCTGTAGGGAGACTGAGAGAACAGTCCCTAATTTCTTCCACTGTTGCTTTAAAGAGGAGCATCATTAATTTAACTACAACTTAGCTCATTAAATCGGGGATGAAAGGAGAGGGCATCTCAGAGTGAGAGGAATTAACCCAGCAGGGAGCAAGTTGCTCAGGCTTTGGAACAGGCTTCCCAGAGAAGTGGTGGAATCATCACCCCTGGAAGTATTCAAAACATGTGTAGATGAGGCCCTCAGTGACATGGTTTAATGGTGGACTTGGGAGTCCTTGGGTAAAGGGTGGACTTGATGATCTTAAAGGTCTTTTCCAAACTGGTTGATTCTATGATTATATGAAATGGAGATGTAATATCCAACACATGAGGCTCCAGGAACTGATTGGTATGGTAGCCCTTAAAAATTTTCTACCCAGGCAGCAGGCTTTTCCAAGGGAGGAGATTCGTGAGAGTAATCCAGGGTATATCCCATGCCACACATAAGCCAAAAATCCCGGTGGATTTCTTTTGGTCCCTTACAAATTCTGGCATTAAACTTCCAGGAGTTGTACTGGTTGAACTGGTTGTCTTGTATAGATACAGAGAACACAGCTAAGGGAAAGCTGCCACGTTTACCTTTTTCATCCTCATAGACAAACTCCTGTAAGAACATGTCCTCAGCTGCTGGGGCAGGAAAGAAGACCCACATCTCTCCCCTTGAAACCAGTGCCAAGTCCTGGATGGTTTGGATTGAAACAGGAGGGGACTTAGAGGATGCACAAAATGTAACTGCTGTGATCAAAGTGAATTTTTTGGCTTCTCATGCTGGGGTATGATACATAGTGTGGCTGTTTATAACTTCGCTAGGCTAAATTAGCATCATTATCTATTTACAAACGAGTAGGTATTACTATGCTGCCTCTTAAAAAAAGCAATTACTGCATCTATTGGGCAGTATATTAGATGACACCATTTAATTATTACCTAATTTATCTCTGAGTGAAATATATTTAAAACTGCTGTACAGTATATTATTCTGTTCGATTACTGCAAATCTCTTGTCTGTTTGCTGCCACAGATAAGCTCAGTTGCCAAGCTGGCTGCACAGACCAGCGAGTGCTTGGTTTTTTGTCTCCTGCGCCTGGTGAGTCAGCTCCACATTCAGCCCCAGCAGCCCGATTTCTGTCTTTGATGGCTTTTCCAAGCTTTAGTGGAGGCGAGATGTTTTCCAGCCATCCTCAAATGACTAGGGCTGAACTCAGCACTGCTGCTGCTGAGCCCTCCTGAGAAGCTGTGTTTCTTGCAGGTGCCACAGGCCTTTGGAAGGCTTATGCCAAATGGGATGCCATCCTTTGAAAAAGCTCACAACATATTTCCATAGTGTGCACTACAGGAGGTCAGCTTTGGGGCTATCAGGGGAATCCCACATCAAACTGATATAAGATTCAAGAAGAGGTTGGAACATCTTCAAGGGATGTGAGATGATATCCTAGCTCTACTGAGGTGAAAGAGGAGTTGATGACCATGTCCATGGGTTAGGGTTTCTACTGGGGCCACTGGTGAGGTCTCCAAGGCTAACCGGGAGGGAAGCCAAGCTGAAATCCAGCAGTGGCCCATTCTTTCAATCCTTCTAGCAGAATTACATCATGCCCCAAAAGTTTACATTTCCCCAAATTCCTTATGTTTTCAGCTACAGCAGCTCAACAGATGAAATAATCATGGCAAGATTTGCCAATTTGGCATGAACTTGGGCAGAAAGTCGTTGCTGGATCATTATCCAAGAACAGATAATTTGCTGCCCGTGCTGCTAACCAGTCAAAAGAAATGTGCTTTTTCTACATGTGTGTGACTAATGGACCAGTAAAATAAGGCTTTAAAATAGATAAATAAAATAGCTATGCCTCTGGCCATATGCTCTGGGTTGACTTTATGTCATGTCCCATTTAGCCATGCCACATTTAAAGTCAGGGGCATTAGGGTGGACAAGACACCATGGCAGTATATATGGTGCAGCATAATTATTGGGGAGTTTAAGAAAGCCCTTGTTCATTTGAAAAAAAAAGAGAGAGAAGATGAAATTATAAAATTGAATTTCAATGTCATTTCTGCAAGGTTTGCGGTCTGAAAGGGCAGACGTGGATGTAATTGTGTGCCACTGTCAATGATACTGCCTACCTGAAGGCAGATAAGCCCCCTTTGCCACCTGGGCTGGTGGCATACCCTCAGCTCTTGCCCTGGCTTACTCAGTCCTGCATAAGAGGAAAGTGCCTTCAAAGCACTTTTCCATCAGCTTTAAGAGCTGGCAGCAGTGCTAAGTACCCTAACGATGTGATGCTTGTGACTGCTGTCCTGTTTGCACAGGGTTGTGGGAAGCTGGAGAGAGGATTTCATGGCTTTGGGAATACAAAGGGCAAACACTGTTGAAAGAATAACACTTTTGTGCAGCAAACCAGAAGATACACAGCTGCCCACTAGAAGCCTTTTGAATACAACACATAGTCACAGCCTTGCAAACTGCAGCGTGAGAGGGAGGTCATTTCTATTATCATTAATTTGTGTGATATTACTATCTTCTGAGCAGATTGAAATTGTGCAGGAGGTTTAGGGAAGGTTGGGAAACAGATGCAGGCAATGTTCCCGCTGCTTTTGCCCTGAGTGATATATCTCCCTTTGCTAAAGATGTTTTCTTCAAACACAGGTGCCACCACTGCTTCTTCCCAGGACTACAGAATATTCAGGCATCACATTGTGAAGGGAAGGAAAAAACAAACCCTTTTGAGGGACTCCTCCAGTCCCGTGGTAGTGCAAGCCCTGGCTTAGAGCATGGATGTGGGAATTTTCCAGCCTGAGACTGGGCACTAACAGCACCTGGCAAAGGGCTTTTCTCACAGCACTTTGCAGGAGAATGGGCTTTTAGTAAAGGGTGAGGAAAAGAATAAAAGGGGGAAGGGAAACAAAAATTTTATAAAGTAACAATAAAAAAGAGAAAGAGAAAAAGAAAGGGAGAAAAGAGAGAGGAAATAGAACATGAAAAATTAAAAAAAACAAGAACAAAAAGAAAGAAAGAGAAAAAGAAAAAAAGAGAAATAGAAAAAGAAAAGAAAAATTAAAAAATAGATAAAATGAAGGCTGATGGGAGGTGATCCCCTTTTGCATGATGCTGCTTTCATGGTTGCTTGGCAGATATGAATGATGTTGGTGACGGGACGATCAGACCTAAAACTTTAGGGCTCATTTGCTCTTACAAATCAACTGGAAGTGTGGTCAGGTGTGAATTGGTAGCCCCAAAGCTACTCCCATTGCACTCAAAGCTATTGAAGAAACAGCCTGGAAATGTTCTGGACCTAAACCCCTCCTCCAGGTGTGGAGATGTTGTACAGCCCCATGTGGGCTGAGCTTTAGTACCACAGCTCTGTACTTGCAGCCATCTCTGAAATACTCTCTTGCAAAGAAAAATCAGTTTTCTTTCTAGACTAAGCAACATTGTTCCTTTTTATTCAGCCTTGCAGTTTCTTCTTTACTATGGCTGGGAAAAGGGAAAAGAGATACTGACACAGGAGAAATTTGACAGTATTGAGCTTAGTAGGGAATTTGGGGCACAGTATTTTGGTCTTAGATCTGCACCACAACTCTCATCTTTATTAGAGAGGTTGACAACTGTGTTTATTTCTGCATGTGATAAATCTATTGTAGTAAAAGTCTGTTTCCAGATGATAATAGCTGGAATATGGGAGTATACACACATATAAGGAAAACATCAGTACCCACAACAGAAACTGTCAGCAGGTCAAATATTCTTCTCTTTTAATGGTGTGTAAAACATCACATGAAGTGCATTCACTCAGTAAAAATCTTAAGGAATATTATTTTCAAGTGAAATTCTTAACTAAGATTTTTTCTTCAGTCTGAAAGTTTTCCTTGGTCCTGAAACAGCAAAAAAACCCCAACACAGCTGATCTTGGCAAGATGAAGAAAGAGTATTGGAAAATTGGGGAGGGGGTGTGTGGAAGAGATCATTTGGGTTGTAAAATGCTGATTTGTTTCTGGGATTGCAAACCCATTTGTCTGTGGGTTTTATTTGGCTGCAAATACATTTACTATGAAGAAGACACACAACTGCATACAACCTGGGGAAAAGCAGGCGGCATGCCGAGGAGGTGGGGCGGGATAAGCTCTTTGCCCCCTGAGGCACAGACACGAAGCTGTCACAGCTGTAACATATCTTTCAAAGCAGGTTCAATCTCCTGCTCTTCAGTACTGTGTGATCCATAGGCAAGCAACGTTGTGTGACCATTTGCTTCACATTTGGATGGTGTTGCTCATATTCGCACCTTGGATGGGAGGTGAGCGGGGTTGGAAAGTTGCCCCTTCTTCCTATCTGCCATGTTTTTCTTCTGCTTCTGGCTGCAAATCTAATAAAACACAAACCCCATGCATTTATCAAAGCCTTTGATTTTAAATACTCTCCACAAATCTGGTCAGCTTCATTTTGTCACGGGTAGTTTTTTGGCTCTATTCACTGCTTTTGCATTTTTTTCTGAGGTCTCAGCTCTGAATCCCTTTAGTCTCATGGACAGGATTTCTCTTAGGGATTCCATTTGTACTCTTACTCCTGCCTTCATACTCTTTCCCTGCATAAGTCCTTCCATGAGGCCACAGAAATGTGCTTGTATATTTCCTATGTGCTATATAGTATTTGCTACATACGATCTATCTTCTATATATGGTCTATATGCTATATATATTAGTATTCCAAATGCATCTACATACAATAATTGTGATATGTAATGGTAGTTTTTGCCTAGAACCACCCAGCTTTCATTTATTTTATGAAGGCAGCTCCCTAAACATGTGGTTAGGGACACACCAACTTCCAGCGTGCAGAAGGGTGTGTTGCTTTTCGAGGTAAACAATCTGACTGGCTCAGAATGTATTAGTGTATGGATTATATGTAATGCAGCCCATTATACAACGCAGCCTGGATTACAGCCCGATAAACTCCATGCGTGCGTGAAGCTTTGCAAAGCTGAAGCTGTCTTCAGCAGCTCTTGAATGATAGTTACTGATGTGAGGCTGCTCACACATGGTGTTTTAAAGGCTCAGACACCACAGTTTTTAGTCTTTTATTTCAGATACTCCTGGGAGTTGAGCCTCCAGCCCTTCCCTCCCTGGGGACACATGTCAGTATGGGGTGCCCAAACTGCAGGGAGGCATTTGCGGTGTTATGGCTCCTGGGGCACATCCTGGTGGGGATGAAGAGGGGGTGCATCCCTGTTGCAGAGCCTGATGCCTTTTTGTAGCATTCTAGGGTCCTCAGCAACTCCTTCTTCTGCTCAAATGCTCTTTGAGTGATGCAGAATCACACAGCTGGGGCAAGGTCTGCCTCAAATTTATTATGTCTGTGTGACCTTTTTTTGTCTTTTTTTCCCTCTAATCCAAATATATTATCTGCTTTATTCCCTGAGCTATAACAGCTCCATCCTTTGCCTTTTGGAGTATCATGTTAATTGGGTTGGAACAGAGTCTTTCATCACAAAGATTGGCACCAATTATTTTCCTACCAAATGCTGGATTATTCAATCTGAGTCTGGATTTTGAAGTGCATTAGAGAAGAGGATGATTACTGGGAAAGGTACATGGGCAGGGCATAGCCTGCTTTTTAGGCAGGATTTTGAGGGGTGTGGTGTCAGAGCTGATAAAAAGTGAGCAGCTGCAGGAACCATCCAGTGTCAGGGTTTCCTGAGGCCAAGGTTTAGCCTATTCTGTCATGGCATCTGAGAGAACCTGGAACCGCAATTGCAATTGATAACAAGGGAGCTGGTGGGTTTATTAATCTTCCTGCTTTCAAGGTTAAGATTAATTAACCTCATGCTTTGGGATGCCAGAATAAAGCCTCACAGGAGGGACAGAGCACCCTAGGGTTGTTGGTTTCCATCCCTTAGAAAAACCTGCCTAGTTAGCCCATAGCACGAGGAATTTCTGTGACCCCTTTCTGAGCTGGGACCAAAGGATGTAAATGGAAAAAAAAATAAAATAGGAAAAGCAAAATTTCCTGTTCAGGGGGAGGATTTAGCATTGCCACTGCATCTCCAGGTCAGCGTAGAGGTGTGGAAGCTGCAGAACAGACACAGTAAAATATTCTTGGTCCAGGGAAATCACTGCTTAGTCTAAGCTGTTGTGGGGTATTGGGACTGTACAAAAGGTGGGCTGTGCAATAGGGATAGAAACCTCCAGGCTGTGTGGCACCTGCAGAGCAAGACCTTTTCTAATCCCTGACCTCTGTGCAGCTAATGCAGGAGATTAAGGGAGTAAGGACAGCTGCTCCGCTCCTGCGGGAACACCCAACTGGGCTGCTGCACCACACCATGGGTTTTGTTCTCCCGAGGAGATGTTATTAAAGACAGGAAGAGAGGGAAAGCAGCAAGGAATCATCTCTGATTAATCAAATAAGAGAGCACATGTCCATGGGGATCAGCTCAGCTCTGCATGGGAATGTAAATGCTGCTGTGCCGGATTAAACACCGTCCGTCTCCTTCAGCTTCTTGCACTGACACTGGCCATCACCAGATGTTTCTGTAGAAGGTGTAAGAAAGTCTGAGACCAGTTAGAACCCCCCCTCGATGTTTTCTTTCCTCTGCCTCTCTGCCCTATTTCTTTGCTATGCAAAGGGAACTGCAGTGGCTGCTTTGCTCTAGGCTGCAGAATGGGCTCTGCATGCTGTGGGGTTCTTTATCTATCTGTCTATCTGTCTATCTATCCATCTCTGTTGCTATCATAGAATCATAGAATAGTTAGGGTTGGAAAGGACCTTAAGATCATCTAGTTCCAACCCCTCTGCCATGGGCATGGACACCTCCCACTAAACCATGCCACCCAAGGCTATGTCCAACCCAGCCTTGAACACTGCCAGCAATGGAGCATTCA